>JASFAT010004110.1:0-19278 GCA_031353405.1 Baronia brevicornis | reverse complement strand
TGAACGACACCTCATGTAATCTATGAATTGTCATTCGATTCGTCTATAATATTTAAATATAGCGCCAGCGAAACAAGAATAGGGGAATCTTGTTTCACTGGCGCCATATTTTATTTTCTTGTATAAGATAAAAAAAATACCCTACTTTTTTTACCTTGTTCCTTCTATTATGTAATAAAAACGCCAATTGGTGATTGCAGATGAAATAAATAATAAAGTATATTATGCAGCTGAACGCTACTGGTATTTATTCTCATAGTTGTCATGTGTGACTTTCATGGAAAGAAAAAAGGTTGCCCTATTCTAAGTCAACCAAACAACATTAAGGGATATACTAGTTGTTTATAATCAGAGAAATCGCTAAATAATTTGTCGTAAATAATTTCTCTGATTATAAACAACTAGCATATGCCTCAATGCTATTTGGTTAAATTAGAATAGGGCAACGTTCTTTCTTGCCATGAAAGTTACACGTGGCAACTATGAGAACAAATACCAGTAGCGTTCACCTGTATAATATACTTTATTATTTATTTATGCAATCTGGTATCACCAATTCATTTGTCAAGCATGAGGATTACAGAAACACTTCTAAATATTGAGGGAGGTCAATATAGGGGCAACAATTATAAAGTTAATATTACCTCATTTAAATTTTTCCAAAACATAACCTAATGTAAGAGGGTAGGTATAAGTATCTCGATGACGTAAAAAAAAAATATTTATTAAATTGCTAAACTGATGAATTAATGTCATATATTCAGTTATTATTTCTAGGTCGTAATACTTTACAATTTAAAATTGGCTCTTTTCGTTTACACTCGTTTGCTAATTATTATAAATATAGTACTTCAAGTTTTTCCCAGCATTTCTGCTAACAAAGCAATGCTAGGCCAAGGCGAAATTTCCCACGCTAAATAACAATAAGTACTATTTACGTATTCCGAGTCCACAACTTCATACAAACCGGGTTGCTAACACGAGGGAAATTAAGAAATATTTGTGTATACTAAGCGAATTTCCAGTGAAGTAACTAAAGTAATCAGTGATCACTGTATAGCACTCATAAGATCCTAATATATTTTCCAAATAAATTATGTTTGGACTTAACTACATGTCATCGTACCACAAATTTTATTATACTCGGTTCATATTAGGGTTTTGCGGTTTTATTTATATTTTTTAATATTAATATTATTTTATATTAATTCAGATTGTTATAGTAATTACGAAATATTAAATTTTGATTTAACTAGAGTTTAACTTGTCAGCTAAGAGAAATGTTATTAAGAAATAAATATATAGCCTCTGTATGCTTAATAAATATACTAAGGTTATCTCAATTTCATTTATTAAATATTTATATTTTTATGTAGCGAGTCTATGCAACACCAGTGCCACAATTAGCGAAGATATCCGATTTGCTGTCGGGGCAGGGGCCCTCTTTCCAGTCTGCTATCGATAGTCACTTGTTTTCTCCTGTATCTGTCTACCAGCCTCGTGTAAGTATAAGTTTAATACAATCGAGTATATGTCACAGTACGTTTAAGAATGTCATTATATCAATAAAATTGTAGGTAATGTTTTGTTTTTGATTTAAGCACACAGAAGACCCATAATATGTTGTTTTCGCTTTATAGTACTTTTTCTGATTATAGGAATAAATAAATTAAAGTAGTAAAACAAGAAAATTCATATTTCAAACCTAAAATTGCTATCAAAATGTAACAAGTATATCATGATATAATTTTAAAACGACTACCAATCACAATATTAATTGTAGTAATAATTAACTAGTGTATGACAGAAATAATGACTTGCAGCAGAAGCAATGAATACTTAATTTCAAATTTAGTCTGCCTAATCTCTAAATTTAATATTAAAAAGATCATATATACCATTGATATGAGCTTTACTAAAATATCAAAACTCATAATTTATTACAGATTGCTACACCAACAACCTACGAAGTTTCCGCACCGGTGGCTTCGCAAGAAGCGTACACAGAGCACAGAGTATCCTATCAACCAAACTCTATCCAATATAACCCGCAACAAACATACACTTCGCAAGATTCAAGACAACCAAACACGTTCCTACAACCACAACAAATATTACCACCAACACAAGTGTATCAACAGCAACTATTCCGACCAATCGCACAGTCGAACTATCAACCCCAACAACTGCAGTTCGCTCAACAAAACTATCAACCTCAACAACTTCAATATAACAGTGAACAAGCTATCCACTATTCGGGACCTCAAATAAGATATTTAGATAGTCAACAAAGCTTACAAACAGAACGATATCGTTTATCACCTAACAATATGCAACAATACAACCTGGCGCAGCAAGTATCATATTCGGAACCTCAGCAGCCAATTTATGTTCAGCAACAACCTATACAAAATATTCAAAGTGTTCCTAATACACTGACATACTCAGCCCCACAAGGAAAGTACGAGATAGTGAACCAACAAAAGGACTTGAATTACCAGTCAGACCCAAATATAATATTCGAAAAACAACAATATACACCTCAGGTAAATATTTAATACGCCTACTTATTTATTTTTAAGGAAGAGACAGTAGCAAGCAGGTCATATGATGGTAAGTAAAAGAAGGGAAAGAAATTGAGCTTTAGGATGCCTCTTTTTACCGATGAAACATAGGAAATGCTATCACTTATACGTTGTGTTGATGCTCTATGAGGGTGAGCTCCCCAGGGCGAACCAACAGACTCATGCTGCATAACTTATTATTAAGTATATGTATATGTACATACATACAAATTGTTAAAGGCCAGTCACACACCGCAATGGTCGCTAACCCAAATTCCCAGCATGCTGAATAATCCAAACAACTAGTAATAAGTCTATATCATTAAGTCTATATCATAAACCCCGTGCTTGGAGAATGGAATGCGGATTTCAGAATGGTTTTATTACTGATATTTGCTTGTATAGTCACCTCATACGATACTGACAGGGAGAAATGGGGTGGCTTTAACCATCAGGGCGCCCCGGGCGAGTCATTTGCGCCCTTTATTATATTATATAATAACACGTATAATGAAAAAAATTGATTTTGATATGGGTACCATGTTTTTATTGAATTTAATATAACTAAGCAATGAACCTATATTATCTGTCAGTCGGTTGAGCACGAAACATTTAATGAAAAGCAAATATAAACAGAGCTAAAATTTCTTTCAGTGTTTTTTTCAATAATAAAGATTAATTTTAATAAAGATTAGTAAAAATGTTGATTAAAATTATAATTTAGTTATATACAATAAATATTTTTACTGTTTAAATACTAGAAGCATTTAAGTATTGCGATTAAGTTTAGACACAACATTGTTCATCTCGTTTAGTGCTGGCATTGGCTGGCCCTATTCTGCATCATGAACTATACATCAAATTTCGATATATAACTTTCTTCAAACTACATTCTTAAAAAAGATCAAGGTATACTTAGTGTATTACAGGCGTGTATTGACATATCCCTGCAAGTTTTTAATTAATATTTATTTATAAAACTCATGTCAAAATTGGACACGGATTTGCTTTTAACCCGCAAATATTACTTCTTTGCTTGCCTATAATGTGTGGAATTGGGAAGAATCGCATCTTCTCACTATTTTTAAAATAGCATCGAATCACCGTTCGGTTCACACACAATTTTATTTGTGAATTTAAGAGTTTAAGGTTAAAAGGTTATTTCCCGAAAATTCCAAATAATCAACTAGTGTAATATGTAGAAGCTACCCAAATATTTTTTGTTAATTTATTTTTCATACATGTACACAATGTAATCATTGAATTTCAATGCGCTTGGATGGCACACAATACTAGTTTTCCAATGAGCGGCCATCCCATGAATATTTTATACATCATATCTATGAAAATTCACTCCATACTTTTCAAATATGCATACAAAAGTTATGACGTAACAGCATACTACTGGACAAATATTTTCTTTTTATTTTATTCAAAAGCAAACTCTCATTCTGTTCAATCACAGAAAAGTAAACATAGATACGATATTACAAAATATACAACAGACTACAGCTTTCTATCGTGATCTTTTTTTACTGCAGAACGATAAAACATAAAATTAAAAATAAATAAATTTTCACAGGAATACGCTCAGGAAATCGAACTCACTTCGACGGCGTTCTACGCGACTTATATAGTATACTTTCCTGAGCGTACATTGCTCATACTCTATTAAATAAAATAGTAATATATAAATAATATATAAGTAGCTTTCTTTCTGAAACTCTGTTAATTACAATATATATATATATATATATATATATATATATATATATATATATATATATATATATATATATATATATTCACGCCTATCCCCCGCAGGGGTTGGCAGAGACCACAGAGCACCATCCGCTGCCATTCATCGCAGCGAATCGGCTCGTCATTGGTCGCTTTTCGCCTTCGTGAGAATCAGGACAGTGGCGAACCACGTCGCCGTCATTTTTCGACAAATTAGGTATATTAAATTCGTCTTAGTGAATCCCACAAGCCGCATTGGAGAATGGAGGTCAGCCCCAGCAGAGCCCTGCATGCTGAGGGAAGGCACCATAGTACCCGGGGGAGCCCGAACCCGGGACGATCGGCACGCTTGCAACTAGGCTCGCCCCTAGCCACGCATCCATTGGTACGACAGACCGTGGATTGGCGGAGAGGAAGCGAAAAGATAGAGAAGAAAGGAAGGGGCAGGAAAGGAAATGTGGATTGGGGGAGTTACCAGACTCGGAATAAATATTTATAAATCCATATAAATATTTATTCCGATGCGGGAATCGAACCCGCGACCATTGACTCCGCGGGCGAAGAGCCCCGCCACTGAGCCAATCAGTCGTCTGTTAATTACAATATCACAATAATTCAATATTACTATCCAAATATGCAATAGGTATTTATTTATATTTATTACTATTCAAAATATTTTCAAGGCATATGCTGGTTGTATAAAAAGGCATAAAATAATCAAATTATACAAAATCAAGTTGTTGAATTGATCGCATTAAATATCCTGTTTTAATCGATCGTTATATTTTAATCTGACTCAAAGGAAATATGTAGGGTATAAGAGCTTGTTTAAGGTATAACCGAGACAACCCAAAATTTTTAAGGGTCAAAAGTTTTTCTAATAATCTTAATGGCTTTAAGGACATTATTTATTGCACTAGTTCAGTAGTTTAGAGTAGGACCTGCCCTGCTTGCATATCCTTTTGGCATCAAGATTTTTCCTGATCCTCCTTAGGTGAACGAACCATCAGAGTCTACGTACTTGTGTCTGTCCGTAGTATATAGGCAGTTTTTCGTCTATTCTTTGGTCCAAAATAATAATATAATAAAACTATTACACAAATTATTAACATTAAATTAGTACCTAACTAGTGTTTGTCAAAACAATAAATTGATATACTATGAAAGTAAAAAGCATCGCATATAATCATAATCAATTAGTCAATAGGACTACGTTCTCAGATTGCGAACTAAATCGTTCTTTCAGCTTTTCCGAGTTTCTAGCTTAGAGCGAAGCAGATGCTATTCTTGGAGTTACCTCAGTAGAGATGAGTTAAGTCAGGTAAAGTAGAGTTACCTGTATATCGTAGCAGTGCCTTACTACATATTTTCTATCGCAGTGGCATATTTTTTGCTTTAATTCCAATAATTTAATTCATTTTCAAATATAAATTAATGCTATTAAAGTCTGTGATAATTTTTCCTTACACGTTTTGCATCTTTAATATATATAATCATCAATTTATATTAATATACTATAATTATATATCTAAATTTGTTTTCAATATATTAAGTAACTTGATTTTACTTTTGAAATCCCATGACACAAGTGAAAGCTCATGGGTTTTAAAAAAATTTTGCAATAAAGCGAAGAGTAATGTGGTACACATTACTCTTCGCTTTATTGCAAAATTAATAGAAGTTGCTATTATAAATAGCCTAGGCACTTAACTTAAATACGCGTAGGTAGGTAGGTCACAAATAAAATAAAATAAATAAATAAAAAAAATTAACCGAGGCAATAAACGAATACTTTAATATTGCTTAATCAACAAAAATAAAAGAACGAACACGAAATTAACAAAAATACTTTTTTTAAATAATGAAAACATAACATGTCTTTCTCCTTTAGGTATTTCTTAAAATTTATGGTATTGATAAATGAAAATTGAAGTTATTCTAATAATAAGCATTGAATTTCTTTTTATCTACAGATCTACAACCCACAATCACAAGGAGCAGTTAGTTTTGCCAGCTTCTCTCATAACCAACCAACGCCAACTATTATACATCATCAGTACCAGCCCGCACAGAACATCCAACAAACATCAAATATCGCATTGCCAGAAAGAAACGACCTTAAACAAGTCGGATACGTTAATCAAGGCTCTTATCAAATTCAACCGCAAACAATTCAACTGCAAGGTGCACATCAATCTCAAGTGAATTTACAAAATCCAGATTACAAGAATCAGCCTTTGGCGTCAGCACCAACATTCCCGCCAGTACAATACTTCGGAAAACATGCACAATCAATTTTTACTGCCCAACATCAATAAGTACGATGCTAAACCATAGAATTTCGCAACTACATACGTGAGAAATGATTTCCTTCTTTATATCTATTTATAGAACAGGAAATGATATTAATTAGCGTAAGACCCGATCTAAAACAATATTTAACGAAGGAACTTTCTTCGTTAAGTTAGACCGAAACATAAATTAGCATACATTTTAAATGTAAGTACAACAATAATGACGCGTGGCATGTTATTACTTTTCGTTAAAGTTAATTAATCACTCCGAGTAGGTACAGAGTATATATAAGCTTAATTCTATAATATGATGTAACAATTTCGTTTGTTTTAAAGAGGATTTTAATGTCAACGTTAGCAATTAAATCTCATAAAAATACATTGAATACTCGAACTAGCTATTAAAGGAGGATTTTTTAAAATTTTGTTTAAAAAATCCTCGGAGGATTTTTTGCTCCGTTAGAAAAAGTTACAAAACTAAACATTTTACAAAACTGAAACAAAAAGCCTTTTTTGTATGTTTCAACTTAATATTTTTTTATAATTTTCCATTTGAATCAATTCCAAATATTTAAAAACTATGGAAGATACAGGACGGATATGGTTTAAGCCAATATTAATTTGCTGCTTTTTATTAAAAAGTGTAGAAGAAGAATTTTTCAAACTGTGATGCCATATTTAAGTTTATTATTAAAATAAAGTAATATTTACATTATCATGGATCCTAATTTCAATATATCCAACATATATATCCTAAAATTATTTAAGGTAAAATAGTTTATTTTCCATATAAGCATGCTCTAAGGATGCTTAGATGGTTTGGGCATATAGGGAAGATGGATCAAAGGCGACTGGCATAACTTTTATCGTTTTGAAAAGCAGCCTCTCCGATGATATGTACATTCAAAATGGGCCTTAAATTTTAATTATTTTAATTGCCACATACGTCTTCACTCAATATCTAAAATTGTTCAAACCAAAATGTTTGCGCGCAATAACTAAAATACAAATAAGCATTTGTGACAGATCGACTGACAAATCGCGAAACACATCGACCTATTACTTGAAGCAATAAGGAAGAGTAACGTACCCTGCGCACTCACGGCCGAGATAGATGTCGTCTGAATACGACACAACGAACTGCCATCAATATACTGTGCTGACACGCCTCTTCCCTCTCGAATGTAGCCATAAGTAATAAATAAACCTCAATTATGTTATTGGATGTTTGTATTCTTATTTTCTAAAGGAAAATATTGGGGGAATCACATTCTATCACAAACTTCATCTCACATATCAATAATGTGTTGATAAAGACATCAATATTATATGATATATCTATAAGTTAAGATCAAACTTTATTTGGTACTTAAGGTTTCATACTTACCAGCACAGCAGTAACCTGCGCCAATTTATTAATTAGACAAGAGTTATTATTACTACTTCTAGCTATATATGTATAGGTAGTTTCTGCCACCCACCCACCACAAATCGAAGCTCCATCTGACCATCTCACAAAAATGCGATCTTTATTCCAGCACTAGTCTACTCCAATGGTTTTCCTGTCACCTGTTTTGATAGCTACTTCAGTTTAGTATAATAACACGAAACGTTATGATTTTGTTCGGCAGTTGGCTTTGGCAGTTGTTTTTTGTTTCAATTCAAATCATAACAACTAGAGGAACTGTGAGTATAGTGTAAGACACGATAAAATAAGTAAAAGAAATACATATATAAAAAAAATATTTTAATTATTTATCGATGGTTTATCGTCATAGTTATTATTAAAGAATCTCCTAATATCCATTTCCGGAGAAACGCTTTTGAAATACAGGAATTTATCCAAGTATAGATAAATTCTTGTATTCTTCTTTCTGAGTAACCCCAAAGTGTGTAATAGGCGTTTTTTTTTGGGAATTTGCTTTTCAACAGATTGCACTGCGCGTGAATAACCAAGAGACAGGCGTGTACGTCTATAAAAGGCTGACAACGCGTTTGTGACGCTTCTGAGGTTCCGAATATCTATGCGTGCCGATGATCACTTGCCATTAGGTTATCCGCAAGCTCGTTTGCTTACGCTGCAATAAAAAAAAATACCGTCATAAATTAAAATCCACTATACTTTCTTACTTTATTTCTTATTCTTCATAATTCATTTTACCAACGCTTTGATCTAGAAACCCCATTATTTTTAAATCAAAACGCTCCGCAAAAAAGAGAAATAATGAAGGAAATTTAATTGGATTACGATTCACGATATTTATATTCATGTCATCAATTGTCAGATTTTGTCAATTGTCAAAATATTCCAGCATCTTAACTTTCCATATAAAATCATCAAAAGGGTTCCCTTTTAATTAAGTTTCATGCATAAAAATGTGAGCTACTATCAATGGAAATAAATTTAAGAATCGTTTGAAGGATAAGTTGGTACTTATGAAGTCCCATTTCCATTTTATATGTGTCAATTTTTGATATGTATATATGTATATTGATCTTATGAATTCAACGCTGGAGGAACAATCTGTAAAGGTAGACCAGATAGATTGGTGATTGCACTGCTAGCTACCTTGTAAAAGGAACACTACTGCCCTCTACCGGCGTGTATCTGTTTATTCATCACTGATTCGTCTGATTCGTCAAAGTAGTTATATTCAAAGCAAGATGCACAGTATGCAAAGATGTTATGAGGTTAATAGTTTCAGTGACATAGTATGATTGTACCCCCTTCATCACAATGCCTACGATGGATGGGATTAATAGATTATGATATAACTTCCACGATATGGTAAATTTATTACCAACGACAATTTGGCTCAGTAGACTACCTAATTTCTACCCAAGGTTACTGAATTAAAAAACATTTATATATATATATATATATATATATATATATATATATATATATATATATATATATATATATATATATATATATATATATACTCCATCCGCTACCAGTCACCGCAGTGAAACGGCTCTCCATTAGTCGCTTCTCGCCCTCGTGAGAATCAGGACGTGACGGGTGGTGAACCACGTCGCTGTCATTTTTTAACAGAAAAGTTTTTTTTTAACACAAATTCAGAATATATAGAAAATAACACATTCAGAATACAAAATTCTGAATGTATTTTGTATATACATGTTTTGCCTCGTAGACACCTACATTCGTATTCGTCTTCAAACCTATCCTTGCGGTTAGCCCTTATTTGCGCTTACCATTAAAGTTAAACAAATCGGATGCGCAGTTGACACCACGGGAACTTTCAGGAGAGCAGTAAATGCCCACTGCAAAATATTGGCCTTTTTTCACAATTGCCGTAATCGCATATAATATAAGTGGTATCTATGACACCTATTAGAAGGAAAGGTAAATGCTATTTTGCTATTTTATGCCGAAAACCACACACTTTACACGAATAACATTAGTATAACAAATAAGTTGAAACTTTGAATATATTATAATAGAATAACCGATCTATAAATTATGGACACAGTTATATGAATAAACGCAGTACAAGACGCAAGACGGTTACTGGGTTGAAGGAGTTCCGCCCTCCGACCGATTTATGAGCCGAGTTGACAAGAAATTTAATAAAGAACTCTGTCGGCGGCCGTGGCTCTCCGATAAATTTGCATTTAACAACTTTTATGCTCGCTGGTTCGATGTGAATGGGATTGTTATTGCTGATAAGGACAAGGGCTTAGACGGACTTATAGATCTCTATAACATAATTAGAATTAGAATAATATATATGTAACTTATTTGATGAATTCAGATCACAATCAATAAAACATATACACAATATAACTATGATAATATACTGAACCTGCTTGCCTCAATTATCCAAAGTGTGTGTAGAGTGTAGTCCAAAGTATATATTTATCCTCGTCTTCATATTACATTACACATATTAGTTAAGCGGCTACCATTCTTTTGAAATACCAAATTATTTAATACTATATTAATTTATATTTACATAATATAAATTGAAAGAATTGATTATTTATTTATTTAATAATAAACAAGTGACTCTAACCTTAAAATGAAACATATGACTTTGAAGTACACAATGAGCTGATAAATGACAAACTAATTCAATACATGTAGAACGACATTACTTTCTGGTGCATCCGTTTATACAATAAATGTATGAAATGGAAACACACATACATCAAAAAAGTTCTTTTCCACCACAGTTTCAATAATGCCAGTTGCGCCAGACTATTGCTCAACATAGGCCCTCTTGAATAATTTCAGTTAGACACCGTAGTACCCTCGCAATGTGCTTTTTGCACCTGTTTTCTCCTCTTTCTTATGCTTATGTACCTAACTTTCAAAACGAAACAATTTTAACAATTAGTATTATATTTATATAATATATTAAAAATAAAATAAGAAATAAATTCATAGTATAAGTTATACTCTCTACGATATTAGTAATTGTGAATATATATATAAATATGCACATACACATAATTATGCATTTCCATATAATCTAATCAACAAACAAGCAAAATAAATGCCACCCTAGGAACTTGTACCTTGAAAGGCTCTCAAGACTATCTATCTAACTAACGTAGGTACACTTATTCAGTTGCAAAATTAATTAGACCCACCATATGTGCTTCATTTATGATCCATTTTAAACCAAACATTAATGAATGTGAAAACCGCATACGTCAAATTATCTTAAAAATGGCGTAATTTATACCATATACATATAAGGCCATATGCCAACATAAATTTTAAAGATAATTTTATATATTATATTTCCACGTTTTTATTTCATTAACTCTTAACACATACATATGTTATATTATTAAGTAATATTATCAAAAAGTCTTCTTTTCCTTTTATATGAACGTCTTTTTTAAACATACAAAATAAATATTTCAAAGACGGCTTCGCAATATATCTTAGCGTTAAATTTTCGTGCTGAAAAATACGAGAAGATAGGCTACATTACAAGCCAAGTAAGTCTCCGTAAAGAAGTTTAAGACCTTGCTAATTTACTTAACTTGTGCCATGCATATGTGAAATTATCTCGCGAGCGTAACTTCACTCGCACAGACATTAACAGCGCCGTGTTGTAGTTAATGGTTTAAATACGAGCCCGCGGCTGTTTCAGTTAATTAGAGAATGCCTCCATGTAACTTACGTCTATAGTAAATACAAACAAACACGCCATAAGAAAGGTTTAAATAGAACTTTTCTTTATACAAATTAATAGACGTAACTAACTACCCTTACCCGCCCATATTACGTTGTAAATAAAACTTATGCCCAAATTTATAATCAATAGAGAATTCATATAAGATCAAGATCCACTAAGTGCTGAGTTAATTAAATTTACAGAATATAAAGAGTAATTAAAATACAATATTAATACGACCTAATTGGCTCAATGGCGAAGTTACCGCTTTCGGAGGCGATGGTCGCCAGTTCCATTCTCGCATCGAGATAAATATGTGTATGGCCTACGCTTAACGTATTTATTTCGAGTCTGGATACTTTATTTTAACATTAATAATTTAAAAATTTGAAAAATAAATAAAAGATTGTTTTTTTTAATTAATTATGATTTCATCAACTGATATCTCTCGTATAACATATATATCGCTCTTCCTTGCACAAGTAAATAATATGATAGAGTGTGAAATATAATATGATAGTGTAGAGTATAGAATAGTGTAAATAATGAAATATAGTATGATAAACAATAAATTAATATGATTAGAAAGAGTTTTATTAGAAGAAGAAGTCCCGTAAAGATCCAGGGTCACCGTATCAGTACGGTTGACACATTACAGTACCCCGCTAATTCACTTCATACAACCATGGTAGGTTAATGACTATTCCTCCAGAAATAGAGAGGCTTCATGAAGTGGAACATATATAGATTGTAAAAAATGTATTAGTTTACAATGACAATTACATTGATTATGATATTAGAATAAAATTTAAAAGAAGAATAATAAAAGTAAACTTTATTGAATTGTTTCGTGATATATGTATGTAAAAAAATAAAAACAATCAATTAATTTACTAACATACATACATAAAATCACGCTTGTCTCCTTATAGGGTTAGGCAGAGACCACAGATCTCCATCCGCTACGATCCCGACACATCTTCTTTGCTTCCTTTACACACATCCATCTTTCCATCCATCCGTCCTCTCACATTCATCGTAGCAAAACGGTTCTCCGTTCGTCGCTTCTCGCCCTCATGAGAATCAGGACATGACGGGTGGCGAACCCATCATGGGAATCAGGATGTGACGGGTGGCGAACCGCGTCGCCGTCATTTTTTAACAAATTAGGTATATTAAGATTCCTCATAGTGAATCCCACGAGCCGCAAGGGAGGATGGAGGTCAGCCCCAGCAGAGCCCCGCATGCTGAGGTAAGGCACTATAGTACCCGGGAGAACCCGATCCCGGGACAGTCGGCACGCTTGCGACTAAGCTCGCTCCTAGCTACGCATCCTTTGGCACGGCAGACCGTGGATCGGTGGAGTAGAAGGGAAAAGAATAGAAAAGAAAGGAAAGGGTAGGGGAAAGAAAAGATGGATTAAGACAGGCTGATAAGGATATGATACTACCGCAACGGAAGACGAGGAGTGATACGGTAGTAGCTCAGGAGGCCGGGGTCGCCTACCCGTGTACCAATACCATAACTACCAAACAGGCGGCTAGGCGAGGATACTCCCTACTATAAGCTTTCATCAAATTTGCTGTATGTCTATCAAGTGCATAATTTTAAGCAAAAAGTTTTAGTTAAAAAATTTATAAGCGTACGAAGACAATAGGAAATCGGCCGTCATCCAGCCGAGTAGGGTGTAGCCGTTGGCAGTAACGCGGAACGTGTCTCGTCACTCAGTTCGTTTGAATTTAATTGCTCGAATTTACATTTTAATAAGTGCGAAAAATTTAAGCCGTATCACAGTTTTTGCTCGAAGCGGTCGTAGTTGGGTGCAAAACTAAAATTATTTCACAACGTAGCAAGAATTATTTTTGCAAGCAGTTGGCTTAGTTAGAGATTCCAGTCATTATCTTGAAGCGTTATTAAATACGAAATGTCTGCAATACACTTTAAGTTTAATGGTAAAATATTTAAATTATGAGTTTAATATTTAAGCAATTTAATATTAGCTTACATTTTAAATATCATCATTACCACCATAATAAATAATAATACAGCCGTAACAATGCTGTGCTGGACATTGGCCCAAAAGCAACTTTGAAGAAGATTGCCAAAATCCCCACACTTGCCGGGCGGATTGGGGATTGCAAATTGGTTATTATTACTCAGACGTTGCTGCCCGTCTATTGATACGACACCTTACAAGAAATTTTCACCAATATTTCAAATAATATACTCGTATTATATTTATTTCTTTATAAATATTTGTACTGGATAAATTAAGAAATGATCTTCATCAACCTTTTTAATATTTAGCAAATCTATTTAAGATTTTATCTATCTTTTATAAGTAATTACAACATTTTTAAACAGTTTTATTTAGCTTGTCCCCGTATACTTTTTTATGTGTTTCAAATCTTGCGAGGACTTTTTCAACTATTGTATTGTATGTCACTAAACCGACTCATATGCAACTTTGCACAAACACTGAGTTCCCGTGACAATACAACAATATGATTATTTCATCATCATGGTCGCATGGATCTGTCAGGCGGTAGAGAGTAAAACTTTTTTACCGTTACTAAGCCGCCGCGTTTGAATTTATTTGATTGGTTTTAACAAGTCCCATATATTATTACAATTTATATAAATAAAATAAAATAAAAAAACTGTTTTATTAACACCCTAAAATAAAAACGCGGAACACATAAGAACGTAACGTCTGTATTATGGGTTCAAATTCTAATGCGCCCCCCGTTTTTATAAATCTAGATAACTGGTGAAAAAAATGGGTCACATACGACAAGAAAGTGCGAAAAAAGGTCGTGGTCAAAGGTCATCTAGGCTCCACAGACTGTGGCAAAACCAGGTTTAACTTGCAATAAGGTGATGCTGTGTATATGGTAGGATTGGAAGGGCGTCATTTAAGCTTTTACCGCCTAGCAAAACCTACGCTAAGAATACTAACAAATGATGAGAGTAAAACAATAAATTGAGAGAGGCTGGAACTGTGAATTAAAAGGCGTGATCTCTTATTACGATAATGCAAAAATTAAGAGAGTTTAACTGGAAGATGTTATGCATCCGCCATAAAACCCTGACCATGTTCCTTCAGATTTCCACCTGTTTCGGTTTCTGCAGAATTCTTGAGGCAGTGGCAGATTAACATCAAGACTACCAAACTACTTGCCACGTTTTTTTATTTTTTTTTATCAGAAGTTTCAAAATTTCTACAGCAACGGTATCATGCCACTACCGACAAGGTGACACAAAGTTATCGAACAAAACAAGACAGAGCAAGATACAATAGAATTTTTAATACTAATTATAATACTTAAGATTTATACCCCGGCCAAAGTCATTGATGAAATTTGCAACGCCTTGTTTTTAGATATAAAATACGTCAAAAGCGCAAGTCTATGAAAATAAAAAGTTAACTTATTACGTTATTAAAACATGAAAAATGTTGTCAACGACGTGACTATCAATGGAAACCTTTTTTATCTGCATTGCTGTTATACACTGAGTCCCTTTACACAAGGTTTTCGTGGTTTTCTCCAGCGGGAAATATCTTCTCAGACGTGGTTGAGCTAGTAAGTCAAATTCATAGTCCATTTTAATAAATTGAAACAGGATGACTGGGCTGAAAAATTTGCTTGCTCAATCTTCAAAACTAATTACTATCTTTAAAACTACTTACTATCTTTAAAACTAATCACTATCTTTAAAAGTTATAATTTACATAATACCCAATATAACTATTTTCAATTTATAACCTTACCCTCTAAGGTCGCTTTATTAAAGCTATGTTGTGCAACAAATTTATTATTATATCGATCAGGGAAAGAACTTTATGGAATACTGATAAACGATGGCCGAAACTAGAAAAAGATAATCTTTTCCATATATTTATATATATATATATATATATATATATATATATATATATATATATATATATATATATATATATATATATATATATATATATATATATATATATATATAAACGTTTCATTTATAAACGTTTAAAAAATAATATAAAATATTTAAGGAGAACAACACTATGAACAAGTCCTACTTCCCCCTACTTCGTGATTTGTGAGCCAATTGCGTAAAAATGACTTCCATTTAAGAAAAGTTGAGAGAAAAATCTCGTACATTACGCGTGATATTACAAGCGCCTCCATCGAAAGTATGTGAAGTTACGAAAAGAATGTGTGCCGTAAAGAATAAACAAATATATAAATAAAGTTTACGCGCTAAGCCTTAAATATGGCTTTTTACGAAAGTTTCAGAACTTATTTTAATATGACCGCTGAAAGTAAAGTTTAGAATTATTGTCGTAATCTCCACTCTTGGTAAATTCAATGGTAATCGCAGTTGGATTTTATTCTCAAGTAGACTCTAATCCCAATGGACGGTGGTCCAATTCTACACCGGGAATTGATATACACGTGAGACCGTAAATTTAAATCATACTAATACATTTTAAATTAATCTATAGATATATATATATATATATATATATATATATATATATATATATATATATATATATATATATATATATATATATATATATATATATATATATATATATATATATATATATATATATAGAATTATTTATTATAAAATACTTTCTTGACTTAGATAAAATCGAAAAGTAATAAGTTCTTCAGGCGGAAGAAACCTTCCTGAGGTTGCACAAACTACAAGCGAGGTCGCACATTTACATAGCGGTAGTATTAGCATAATGCTGACTATGTGCTTAATACACCATTCCGGTCACAATAGCGGCCACTAACGGGGTCACATCCCTGTATCTGTTTATAGAATATTGCTATACCCTTAACGAGTCAAGACTATCAAAAGTTCAATCTGAGAATATATGATTCGAGTTTTCTCAGCACCACATAGCCGTATTTCCGTTGCAAATGCTAAGTATTTAGTTTAACGTAAAGGTACATTTTATAAAATATACATCATATTTCGAAACTCTGAAAGCTTAACATATATTTTTATGAAAGCAGTTACATCTTAAGTTACCACCGCCGCCCACAGATATCTGCAAACTCCAAGAGCACTAGGTGCAGTGCCTACCTAGGGAAAGACTGTAAATACTGAAAGTAAAATGTATTTAAATTCATGTTACAAAACATGCGTCAATATATGTAACAATTCGTGAGTGACGGATCCCTTTTTCTTATTTGGCAGCACCTAGGTAATACAAGTCACCGTTTGAGTTTTAATTTCACTTTTTTTTGTACACGAGGCAAATGTGCATATTTTCAATGTTACAAAGATAAAAAAATAGTTTTTGGCATGAATTTCTTTGATATATATATATATATATATATATATATATAAAACTCGTGTCTTGAGGAACGCGTTTTTAAGTATAATACGTGTATCTAACTGAATTATTATAGTTGAGTAATAAGATAAAATTATTTCTTTAATTAACTTCAATATTAATATAAAGTACATGAATGAACATATGTCCCAATATTAATGTAAAATATATGTATGTACATATGTCCTAATACACTTATTACTACCTCGAATTAGTTTTCTATCTCGTTGCCTTTTTGAAATAAATTGTAAACATCAGACGAATGAAGTTACATTTCCCGTCTGCACTAAGTACACATCAAAGCAATAATACTAATAGAAACAAATACAATCAAACCATATTACTGGATATAGACCAACGGAAGAACTGAATTGTAAACACAAAATCAAATACAAACTGATATTAGTTGGACGTCCAGTGACTTTGCCAACGAAATATTTTTAAAAATGATTCTATTAAATTAAAGTCTATTTCTATTTATCACTGAACTTGTCGCTTGTCACAAGACTGGTAAAGCACGGTCAGCGGACCTGTCCCACTCAAGTGCAGTGCATAGAGTCTGCGTGGTTGTGTCACACACGTTATTAAAATATACACCAAAAAATAATTTAAATATGTTCGCGTAACGTAAAATTTATCAAGGCCAAGGATACTTGTTCCGCTCGTCCTGTTTAAAAAGTAAGTTATTTTAAAATATCAATATTTAAAACTTGAATACAATGATTATAAGTAAGCTCGTTGTAAATAACATATCTGCAGTTAACATTAAGTTCATCATCACTTTGAGCCTTTTAAAATATAATAATAATAAACTTTATTTTAATCGAGTCGTGTAAGGGGAAAAGCAAGAGGTAAGTAAGATGCTAAAATAACTCTGTAACAAGCCACTGCTATAAGATTTTCCACTCGCTAAATATGTTGTTGAAGTTATTAGTAAAATGAACATTGTTTTTGCTTAAACAAGAATAAAAATGTAATAAGAAAGTTTTTCTAATTGTATACAAAAAGGTTCACTTGTTTTTTTTTTTTATTCTAACAAACCTGTTACATTACATATACAACTGTTTCATTTAAATTCAAAACTATCTGCATTGTACTTTTCATTCTACTATATAATATAATGCGTTATTAAAATGCTTCGCTTATTTTACGGAGATATTTTTTAATTATTTACGTAGATATTTGTTCATAAGGATGAGAGCTGCACGGTGAATATTCTTTTTACAATTATTTTCTCTTGTTTGTGTATATATATGTATGTATGTGTATATATTTGTATACGGTTGTGTATGTATATGTAAATATGTACGTATTGTATGTATTTAAATTTATAAAATTAATTTTTTCTTTTATACAAACTACCACTGCACTCCAAACCAATTTTTTTAGTTGCGCCCGCAGGTTGACTGGTAGAGAATGCTCAATGGTATTAAGTCCACCTGGTGTACATTTAGTGCAAAAAGTAGAAATAAATAAATATTTTTCATTCTCAATTTATTTTTTTGCTTGTACTTATAATATATAAGTGATTCACTTTAAATATAACTAACTACGAACCTATGTGCCATGCGTAACTGTAAAAATACTATATCATATTCATTTCTTATAAAAATTTGATTACGTTTTACAATTGAAATTATTACACTTTGTATCTGGTTCGGAATGCTCGGACCGTAAGTGAGAGTAAGGTCTTTAAAAGAGCATACTTATCTAATAAGCCTTGAGAACTCTGGGTCACATATCTAGTAGTTAAAGAGACTTAAATTATTTATTTTGCCACAAGTCGAATATTATTTCAGATTATTATTCATTTGGTTTCACAAACATACCAGTATCTCTTACAGAAGTAAATTAATTTTTAATTGTTTAATGAGCGCATAATGACTGATAGTAAATTTTAGTAGAATTAATGGGACCAAGACACGTACAAATAACTTTATGGATAAAATCAAAATGTTAACTTAAAATGAATAAAAAATGCTCCATTTTTTGGTAAACCCCGTATCACTCAGTATACAGGTCGACTAAAACAATCAGAAGAATATTAAACATGACGCCACACATAAATATTTCTGATACATAGGACCAAAAAATATATATTAAATTGTATAAAGTTACAAGTAACTGACTACTTACTTGACTAAGTGGTGAAGTACAATTCTGGATCATCGATA
>JASFAT010002332.1:0-82376 GCA_031353405.1 Baronia brevicornis | reverse complement strand
TTGCACGACAATTGATCAAGCCTTTTAACATCCATTCATATATTTTTTTGATTAATATTTATTACGTAAATATGTTTTATAAGACAGAAAATAAATTTCAACCAGTTAATTTTGCAAGCAGTTGCACGAATTCACATTCCCGCATTCCCGCATTTATATTCCTACATTGTTTAATTATGAAAAATGAAATATATATTTTATATTCAATTAGGAAAAAAATAATTCAATTTTTATTTTACCATTCATTTTGAGCGTTATAATTAATCAAAGGACTTTATGAAGTAACTCACACAACAATTTTTCTTTGATCATTAAAAGTGAGCCTTTGAAGTCACGTTTCAACGTTTCCAGCACCACAATAAAGAACTAAAATAATTGTGTTAATTTCGTAAAGCATTTAGTATAATATATCTCATTCCTCTTATATATTCAGATATAATAATTATCATTTATCTATTTTTTACATTTATTTAAATAATATCATGAATTTAGCAGTTAAAAAAACCCTTAAAATCGCATTCTTTCTAATGTTACAACCTGTAACGTCTTTGAACAATACCTTTAATGACTTTAAATATATGTCAGAATCTACCCGGGATTAAAATCAATCTGTGATCCCCGATTTGCCCACCAAGCTAGGGGTCAACATCCTTTAATTTGGATGGAAGCAAATGTCTGGCAGATCACTGTTGCGGCTATATTGATGATTATAATGATGAAACATTCAATATTTAATGTTACAAAGATAAAAGAAATGTCAATTTCTCTATACAATACGGACGACATAATTTGTTATTGCTCGATCCTCAAATACATTGTATCAATTTAAAATAAGACTTCAACTCTACTACTATACTGCCAATCATTTTGACACCGTAAAGCATCCCAAACAGTGTAAATCTCTACAGATTCCAAGGCCTTCCGTTATCTCACTAACAGGGGCACTGATTATAATTATTCGTCTTTTGTACAACCTACCGCACTTTGTGGATGTAATCTACGGCGCTCATTTCTTCTCGAACCGCAATCTGCTGGACGTTGAAATTAGTTTTTTAAGCGACTGATTTGTGGAGACTATTAAAAACGCTTTAGCTATTAAATTTTCTGTATTTTTTAAGAAACATATAACGCATTTTCCTCTGATAAATATTAATTCTTCTTGTTTTTTTTATATAAGATAAAACCAAAACACGTTATTAATATAAATCGTTGAAAGTTAAAAATATTATTTTATATGATGCATGAAGGTAGATAAGATTTATGACGTCTTATCTTCCTTTGTTGATTTTACTTCTTTTACGAACAAAAATGATTCACAGCTTAAATAAAATAAAACGTGGCACGTTTAGATACGCACCATAAAGCCTCAACTGTTGTGTTTGTACCATATATTGTACCTGTCGCAATTTGTGGATCGGAAATACGACATATGTGTCGTCGAGTTTTATTTCTCTTATTCAAACCATATCACAGCATACTGAAATATGCTGGTTGGCTTTGTTTATGAAATATTTGAACAATTATTTGGTTATTTTGTTTTCATTAATGGTTTGTTTAGATTTTTATGTGATTATTAACAAAATGTTCATCATGGAATGAATTTAGATTGAGTTAAGTATAATCAACATTTTTAATCGATTTTTTTATGGGATATGAGGGCAAGCGAGCAAGCGTGTCGCCTGATGGAAAGCAATCACCGCCGCCCATAGACAACCGCGACACCGCAGGAGTCGCGTAACCGTTGCCAGCCTTCTAGGTATATATAGGCTTATTTTTTGAAGGTTCCAATGCCGTATCCACAATTGTGTTGTTCCACAAACTGGTGGTGCGTGGAAAGAAGTTACGAGAGAAGCGCACCGTAGTAGATTGCCGTTCATCCAGATGGTGGGGATGAAATTTTCCTTTACGGCGAGTTGTGCGGTTGTGGAATTTGGCGGTGGAAATTATTCCAAACAATTCCTCGGAGCACTGCCTATGTAGAAGTGGTACAAAATACTGAGAGATGAGACATTTCTTCGCAGCGCTAGAGAATCAAGCCGATGATAGAAGCGGTACAAAATACTGAGAGATGAGATATCTCTCCGCAGCGCTAGAGAATCAAGTCGATCGGTGAGGTCATTGATAATACACAAACATAAGTGAACCAGCTCTGTACGCGATTCAACCTAAAATAGGGTCAAGATACATAGCTGAGTTTACTTGTATAGGTCCCATTACAGACATAATTACAAAAACTTTAAGTAGTATGAAAAATAATTCAGTTCAAAATTTTTCAAGGTTAAAAAGTGAAAGAAAACTAACAATGAGTGATCTACACACTTTTTTGTAGTGAATGCAATGCAGTTTATATACATAGGTCAGACTGGTAGCTATTTTAAAACTCGTTACAGGCAATATAGAGCTGTGTTCAAAAACAATTATCCTGGATACTTTACTCGATAACGGTTAACTAAAAGTTTTACATATACATACATACATATTGGCTTAATGGTGGGGCCCTCCGCCCGCGGAGTCAATGGTCGCGGGTTCGATCCCCGTATTGGAATAAATATATGCATGGATTTACAAATATCCGAGGCTGGCAATTCTGCCAGTCCGCATTGGACAAGCGTGGTGGGTTAGCGTCCGTACCTCCAGAAATGGAGAGGCCCGTGCTCAGCAGTGGGCCATATATGGGCTTTAAAAAAAATAAATATGTATCTAATAAGGGTCTAAACCTGGTTCTATAGTACATTATGGTGATAACGTTGTGGGTGTTGTGTATTTTACTGTTTTGGTGCTAATAACGGAAGTGAGATAGATGAATACTTTGTCAAGAATGGCATATTATTTGTTTGTAGCATGAATGGGCCGGCTCGCCCGGGGAAGTACCACACTCCCGAAGAAAACCGGCCTCTGAGTGGTAGCTTGTTTACCGCGCTTCGTACGGTGAGCGGTCTGAGTTCCGGAGGCCCTCATCTTCCCCCTCCTCCTCCGATTCCCACTCCTACTCCCCCTCCGATTCCCACTCCCACCCCCCCTCCGATTCCCACTCCCACTCCCATAATTTCACTTTCCTTTAAGGTCGGTAACGCTTCCGCACTGCCTATAAGTATTTCTGTATGCCAGTTCGTAAACACACAATTCGTAAAAATATTTTTTTCTTATTTACCATTGCGGATCTTAACAAAGCAAATTTTTCATTGTCACTAAAGTACAATATTCGTATCAGTTTGCATTTTCCTTTTCATTCAACAAAATCGGCTCCTTTCATATTTAAATATAATCAGATATAGGAATTCCTTAAGGCGCGTTGTTAAGCCGATCTTCAGCTTTTCTCATTCAGTCGTTGCCAATCTCTTAAATCTATATTGTCATACGTATCGTTTCATAATATCCCTTTTCAAAATAGTTTGTATAAATAAAAGTATTTATATAAAAAACACCTACAGACAGATTAAATAACACTATGAGTTCGAAGGTAAGCCTGGTTTAGACTTTGGTCTATTTTCTTGCGAATAAATAAATAATAATTAAACCTTATATATATTATATAATCTGCGAAAGTATTATAATTTGCGTTAGTGTGCCCTTTAATAAAATTGTAGAGGAATATGAAACCTTAATATTACCGATATTACATAGTGAAGCCTGATCGATACACATGAGGTCACATTAGACATTCCTGCCCCGAGGCTTTTGGGATATATTAATATTATCTTTTCCTTACTTGATACTCGCCTAAGAAAAAAACACAGTGAATCTTGTGACGCTAGAAAAATAAACCAATATTTTTTATATACAGCACACCCCGTAGTTATGTCGCAGCGACGTCTTGTCAGTGCAGATTTCATTTGTTTGTTCACTGAATGATTTATAACAATTTTGCGGGTTAAGTGGTGTGAGAAAGGAGGCTTGTTAAGAAGACGTTGTCATGAAAACTAGCGTTGTGACACTAGACGCATTTGCAATTCGGTGGTTATTGCCATCTCATGTTTAATTTTGATTATTTATTTTTTTTACAGGAAATTATGAAATATAGGCGTGACCCATTTTTTTTACTCTCTTTAAGTCACAATTATTTATCAACTACACAATTTTCAATAAGAAAACTACTTTATAATAATATAATCCTTAGCGTTGACATATGGCATGACGTCCAGTTTCGCGGCCATCTGGAAGAAAAGGCCAAGCTGGCCTCGAAAAAACTGGGAGTGCTCAGTAGAGCGAGACAGTATTTCACATATGCCCATTGCCTTCAACTTTACAAGGTACAAGTCAGGCCACACATGGAATATTGTTCTCACCTCTGGGCCGGGTCTCCCCAGTATCAACTTCTTCCGCTTGACCGCATACAAAGTCGTGCGATCCGAATCGATGATGACCAAGATCTCACCGATTGGCTTGATTCTCCAGCGTTGTGGAGGGATGTCTAATTTCTCAGCATTTTTATCGCTTTTATCATGGGGAGTGCTCCGAGGAATTGTCCGGAATAATTCCACAACCGTACAACTGGTCGTAAAGAAAAATTTCATCCTCACCATCTGGATGAGTGGTGATCTACTACGGTGCGATTTTCTCGAAATTTCTTTCCACGCACCACCACTCTGTGGAACTAGCTCCCTTCGGCGGTTGTTGCGATACGACAGTGGCACCTTCAAAAAACAAGCCTACAGATACCAAAAAGGCCGGCAACGCTTCCGCGACTCCTGCATTATCCTTAAAGAAATTAAATCGTTTTTTATAGTAATTTAGTACAAAAATTACGTCAAGAACGAAACTTTAATACAAGTTGCAGCTTGGCAGCAGCGAGACGTACATAATTCGTTACTTCACTTTTATATACCGAGGTTGGTTGCTTACCTCTTGTGTAGCTAAGCAAACCGCGTTTGAGTTTCAATTATAACACAAACAGAATTGTTACAAAACTAACAAACAAAACCAAACAGCGACACAACTCAAATAAAACCGCTCCTGAATTCAAATACTAACGCTGCCGAATTCAATAAAAGTGTAATGCTATTGTTTTTTCCTTTAAAATTTTGATGTTTAAAAATGTGTATACATCACAATATTAAAGTTATGATGTATTATTACACTTTTCTATCCTATATTATCTATCAGTAGCATACAATATTTTTGTTAAAATTTTTATATCTTTAAATATTAAATTCAATTTTATTCAATCATAATTTTTTTAAAAGTATCATTGAGGATGTATAAGTGCTGGAAAGCTTAATCTTGTGTTTAATCGTTACCTTTTCTTATATTCTGTTCAATGAAGCTGACGAGAAAGAATTTTTAAAGAGTACACTGCACATTACCCGCATGTTTCATGAAAGATTTTATTTTTCAGACGGCATACTGCTCCCGTCACATGTGTTTTTCGGCACCAGTTCGCGATCCGGGGAGCAGCTGTGAGCTACAACAAAGCGTAAAAGACACTCAAGCGAAACATAATTTAGGTACAGATGAGCGAGATTTATCTATACTTCAACTGAATCAAAGTTGAAAACTTTGATATAATAAATAATAATTGTATAAGTATGTATTGTTTTATGTATAGTCTGATAATTTCAATCTATTTTTTAATTATGAGAAGTCTATGGCTTGTGTGTGTGTGTGCGTGTGAAAATATTCAATAATACCTAATATCAGTTGGGCCATTAAATACTGTAGTGATACATTAATAAATGTCTCACTTATGCAATGAAACTTTTTATATTATTACTTTTTATTAAAATTCGTTATTTGAAATTAAAAAAGAAATAGTTTTCTATTAAAACAAAATTTAGTTCGACTGACGTTTTTTATATAGACATGTCACCCGTTCGGCAGATATATAAAATGTAAATTGAAAAGTGTTGATAAAATATAATATAGTATTAATATTAATAAGATATAATTGTCAATGAAATGGAAGAATAAATTAATATAATTTTGAAGAATTTTATTAGAAGAATTTTATTAGAAGATAAAAACTCCCTAAAGATCCCGGGTGTCGCCGGAAGCAGTAGGGCAGGCACGCCACAATACCGTGTTAAAGGTACATTTAAGACATCAGTTATTAAAAATTGGATTGTCGATGTATATATTTTGGGTAATTAATACACAATTCAAATTTTATAATTTATTTTCGTGAGCGTTAGTATAGAGATAGATTTTCTATGTGAATATTGCATTTTCGCTAAGTAACACCTAAATTTAATTTGCTATAAGTAACCTCGAGAAAATATACAATAATACTGGTAATCCATACATAAGGATTTGGTGGCTAGTGTTATGTTTTATTCGAACAGACGGTGATGAACGATGTTTGTGAGTGACATATTCCATCTAAGTAAATCTGGTAATATATCAGTGCTAAAAGGATCGTCCAATTTATGTCACTATTGTTAAGCTTTTTTTCTTTATAGCTAGCTAGTCCTTTTCTGGTATACACAATGAATCAAAGATATTTTTAAGATACTTTAATAAATATTTGAATAAATTATCTACATCATAATCTAAATTTATTAAAATAAAGTAGAAATGTAATGTAATAATTAAATTAATTAACCATATAAACCGCAAAGAGGTAAGATGGTATTATGAACAATTGTTATATAACTAACCTCATTTCAACATAGAACTAATGTTACCGATAATAAATCCCGATTTAATAAACTGTAATGGCAATGGGCTGGTCAATTTTTCAGACGTTTCAGAGATCAGACGGCATCTTGGCAAACATACTACGGGGCGCCTCCGGTCAGAAAGTGTGAAGATCTGCATAAAACTATAATTAAAATATGTATTTTATATCATTTCTTACTTTAATTCATTTGAATATGAAATTAAATAAACAAAAGCACATTGAAAAGAGATGTAAGGTAATTTCGTGCATTTTAATTTTGAATGTCATCTCTTATTTTTTTTCTTCTATCAATATAAAAAAGATCAAATTAAGTTACGGTCTAATTGGTTGAGGTTGCATTTACCTATTATGTCATAAAGTCGTTTATAAAAACTGATAAGTCTATTATGCTTACGAACTCTACTGTTATTATATAGATTGTGAGATATTTATTTTTTAAAAATAAATTTAATTGGATTATTAAGATAAATAACTGTTTCACTTTATTACTTACATTTGAGTTGATCCGACTTAAAAAAAAAACTATTTTGCAATGCATCCAATAAATCAACTAACTAGGTTCTGACAAGCGACAGATCCTAAATGAAATCCCGAGTGGAAAATTTTATTATCAAATGATTGACGGATGCTTTAATTGACGGTAGGGTTGCTTAATTGTTCTATTAGCGGTTGAAGCGTGGCTATACGTGTATGGTCGATACCAGACAGAAAAACATAAATATTAAGTTATCAAATATAAGTGAAATATCTGCCTGCGGAAAGCTCTAGCCAAATTTAATGTAATTTTCACTAACAATACTTTAAAATACGCCTTGTAACAACCCTGATAAATATATATAATACAATATGACAAGAGACATAAATTATCAATTCTAACAATAAAGAACCCCAAATATATTGCTTACACAAGTGCTGGGTTAGATGTTCTTAAGTTCACAGCCCAGGTGCATGTCTTGCATCAACCCAGGCAATAATATTGAGGATATGTCATATCTATATACTGTTAGTATAAATAATAACTTGTTAACATAAATAAAAACAACTAATTAACTCTATAATAGAAAAGTAATGAATGATATTACTATACTATCCATACTATAAAAACTTATTGTGGGAAATCAAA
This sequence comes from Baronia brevicornis, assembly GCA_031353405.1. NCBI lineage: Eukaryota > Metazoa > Arthropoda > Insecta > Lepidoptera > Papilionidae > Baronia > Baronia brevicornis. The sequence continues at coordinate 74,637 of JASFAT010002332.1, read as the reverse complement.
ACACTTGTAGTTGAACAGTGAATTCTAAAGAGAACTCACAACTATAGGGTTTCTATAGGATTCAGCCACATTATATAAAATAAAATATTATTGGTTGTGGTTACAATGATAGTATATTGAAGATAAAACAATTTGTAACTTACGAAATTTTAATTATCTACACAAATTTATTCGTTGAACATCTACTTAGTTAAAAAGTCGTATACGATAGACGACGAGATTACGGAGCATAATTATACAGATCGGACTAACTAATGTAGTGACGTTCGATCCTCAATTATGCGAGATCATCTCGTCCTCCATCCTAGTCCCAACCCATCCCATGTAATACTTAGTGTAAGACTAACTCTAACACAAAGCTATTACAGGACCCCAGCAAAAGTTGTGTATTATAATCTCTTTGAAGGAATGACATGGACAGATCAGTGTAGAACGCGTCAGCGCAGGAACGTGGCGAGTCGGTTGCGTTCCGCTTTTAGCCTTTATAAGCTTTAAAGATAGCGTAGCAGCACAAGGGTGCTTACTACTACTACTACTACGAGGTTATGGAACATAATTGAGGATGGGAGAATACACTATTTTAGTTAGACCGATCTGTATAAAAATATATATGCATCAAATTATTAATTTAACAGTGTCATGATATAAGACGACCAATTGGCTCAGTGGTGGGACACTTCGCCCACGGAGTCAAAGATCACGGGTTCGATCCCCGCAACAGAATAAATATATGTAGTCTGGTAATCCCGCCAATCCGTATTCGACAAACAGTGGGACATATGGGCTGTGGGTAATAAAATGATATGAGTATTTTGGCAGTTACCCTTGATATTTTTTACTATTCTTTTTTATTTTAAAAAAAGTAAAAATAACTAGTTATGGCTGATGTTATAAAGTATTTTTTCCCTACGAAAATACGTTATACGCAAAATTAATAGCAAAGTCAGACGTGTTAGACGCATAAGTTCCTGAGTTACTACGCCTGTGTACGCTTTATTAAGGCAATATTTTTTTAATACTAAAATACTCGTAACAAAGATCTCAGGTTCGCCGAAGAACCACAGGTTTTAGTGTTATATAACAGTGCTTAAAAGATATATCAAATGTAGACAAGATTTCTATTTGTAATATTTAATTAATTTTTAATAATTATTTCTATTGATTGAATGTATATTAATCCTATATTTTTTAAGTTGTCTTTGAATTTTTTTAAATAATACACTAACCATACTAAATTAAAGAGTGTTAAATCAATATCTAATATAGTAGTAAGAGGGACTTTGTTTAATCCGTGTTTGTATATCATTTTCTCTTTTTAATTAATTTGTTTAAATAAGGCTTGAAGCTCGTTATGCAAAATGATTTTACTGCGTCGTGATATTCATGTTAGGATGATATATATACATCCCATTGCAAAAAAACGGGCGTTTTTGATTTTTTTTTTTAAAAAATAATCCCTTCTTTAAGTTTGTGACTTTTTACTTACATTTCGCCGGTTTGTTGTCAGAGGCTAATCATGCTAAAACTAACTTCTTGTTATTTTTAGTAGAATAATTTACGTTTGACACATCATCTTGCCTCGTTGTGACTTCAAACAGATATCTTTGTGTCTTTTGTAATGGCAGAAAAAGCAATAAGAGCTAATAAAATTAGTGTAGTCAACGTTATGTCTCACAGCGGATAAACGTAAGTTGTTCAACCGTCCAAAGAACCTCGATTCGATACCCAGGGACAGGTTCCGTTCATAGAAGGCAAGGTTCTGGGAAAAATGTTGCACATAACCACGAGACGACTGCTATTTAGTGGCTCAGGCGCTGAGAAACCGGAAATGCAGTTACACATAGACCTCAAAAGAAACCTTGATGAGATACGAGGAGCACAAATTAGCACATGGACTATCTGGAGGAAGTGTTTAGCGGCTAATAATCACAATCGACTACCAGCATGGGCCCCCAAGTTACTCCGTGAACACGGGATTGCTCAATTGTGGTTCGCGACAAATTGCCTATCTTGGACACTAGGTAACTGGAGTAGCGTACGTTTCTCCGGTGAGGCTCGAATTTGTCTGTATGGCGAGAAACGACAACGACGTGTGTTACAAAGACTAGAGGAACGTTGCGCTGTCGTCTGTTTTGAAGAAATCACCCCTTATGTTGGAGGATCTGTAATGTTTTCGGCGGGCGTAACTTCCAGCTATAGTACCGAGATAGTATTCATTGAAAATGGCACAAAGTTATCACTAAATGCGCACAGGTACATAACAGAAATCCTTTGTCAATATGCACAACCCGCACTGAGTGTAATTGGTGCAAATGCCATTTACATGGATGATAATGCTCAGGCCTACCATTCTAATAACGTAGATGCTTATATACAAGAGATCGGTATTCGTCGGTACCCGTTTTTTTCAGAAGATGGTCCATTGTAGAGCTTGAAAAGAACGCAGTCATATCTTGCTCGGAATGAAGAATCTGACAGATGATAAACGTGCAGTGTTATTATTATTGTAATTATTACCACGTGTAACTTAGAAAGAACACTATTTTTACTTATGACGAAAAAAATTAAATTCCTTTTTATTTCATTACTTATTTACGTACTAATGTAGATAGGATTGATTATGAGTTAGTACGAATTAATTTCAGCACTTTGTAGAAACATTAGAAATATAAGTAAAATAATATTTTTGCAAAAATACTGAAAGAACCTAAAATTGAACTTAATTAATTTATTTAGTTGTTACCTTGATATTTGATGATGATGATATTACACCAAAAACAATAAATTATTATCATTGAAAGATGATGTTGTATCTTATAATACGAATAAATATTATCTATTATATATTTATCTATTCTAATCCTACAAATATGTATACATAACACATAATTTAAGCTCACGGATACTCAATTGTTCCTTTGTATAATTCAAAGCAAGCGCATTGGTTAGTATTCAATCAATTCAGTAATTCAGATCACGAAACGGTAGATTAATTAATCTACATATCGGAAATAGTAATACCAAGCACTGTGAACTTAATTAATGCAATAGAACTAGGATTAAATTTTTCACGATTCTTAATTTATCAAATTTCTTTAGGAATTCCTGTACAGTTGAAGTATGTGTCCTTTTTATTCATAATGGCAAAAATTAATGTATGTTTGTTAAATACCACTCTTTTTCAAACAGATTTTTCTTCCTGGCAAGTGGCTAATTTCATAAGAATCTCCCCAGTCGCTATCAAGCTCCTAGGTGGGTTGAGGATGAGTGACAGGCATGATTAAGACCGAAGATATTACTATCTATAGAGATACACGTTATAGAGACAACGTATATCTCTCTAGATACGCGTTATCTCCACAACATCATGTCATATAGGGCGTGAGGGAAATAAGGAATTAATGGGGGGAGGGGGGGGGGAAGATGAAAGTAATATTAGCAGAAGAAGGAAGTTTATAAAAGGAGTTAGACTTCTGGATCCCTGCACTCACCGTATTAAACATAGCATATAACAATTCTACATTTAACGCCAATGTTTTGTATTGGTGTGGTATTTCGTTATTATATATATGCGCGGCCTATTTATGCATGGCTACAGAAACTTAAGCCTAGAAAACGAAAACGATAAATATCAATTATATGCCATTAACTAAATTGACGTTTTAGTATCAACGGCCTTGTTGTCACTTATGTTGACCTCACTGCTGAAACCTTACTTGTGAGGTATAATAATAGGTTGGGGACAAAAGTTTCTTCGCATTTTATACGAAAACTCAAGACATTTTTTCTTCAAAGTTTAATTACATTTAATTATAATATATGTGCCACTTTGTTGGATGACTTTGTGCCATCTTGTAGGTAGTGACATGATACCGTTGCTGTAGAAATTTTGGGACTTCTGATCAAAAAACGTGACAAGTAGTTTTGGCAGCCCTCTCTTGATGTTAATCTGACACTGGATAAAAAAATCTGCAGAGACCGAAATAAGTAAAAAATTTGAAGCTTCGAGGTCAGAGCTATATGAAGGATGCATTTACACTTCCCACTCAAACTTTCTTAAGTTTTGATGAGTAGCTAAAAAATGTGTGTGATCTAGCGTTATCATGATCAAATATCACACCCTTTTAATTGATCAGTTCTGGCCTCTTTCTCTCAATTTTTTGCTTTAATCTCATCAGTTATTGGCAGTAGAGATCCGAATCGATGTTTCTGCCTGGAGGTAAACACTCATAACGAATTCACCTTTCCAATCCAAACCATTCACACAGCATCACCTTATTGCGAGTTAAATCTGCTTTTGCCACAGTCTTTGGAGCCTGGCCGACCTTTGACCACGACCTTTTTCGCACGTTCTTGTCGTATGTGATCCACTTTTCGTCACCGGTTATTAATCTCTTTACCAACGGTTCGGTTTCATTACGTCTCAATAAATAATTGCAAATGAGTGCACGGTTGATTAGGTTTCTTTCAGTGAGCTCGTGTGGCTCTTAAATATCCAGTTTTTTTATATACCCAGCTTATTTGAAATGGGTCAAAACCGTCTTGGTCAATTGCCAGTTCTTCAGCTACTTCATAATTACTAATATGTCGATCTTGTTCAATTTATTCGAACATGGCGTCCATTTTATACATAACAGGGCGACCAGAGCTAAGTGCACATCAACTTTCACATCAAAATTCCCGGATTGAAAACGCTTAAATAAACTATGCGTTACTCTTACTGTACCTTATACAGTGTACTAGGGTCTATACTACTATATATGCGAAAAGATTTTTCCCAATCTAATATATAACAAATATTCCAACAGATGGATTATCGGCAAATATCTTTTAAATTTCCAATAAATGTTAATAGTTCTCGGAAAAGATTGGAAGTATTTTATAGCACGCGTATTATCTTAAGACTTTTGCGGGCCATTAGCGTTTATGTCGGTCGTTTTATCGTGGAAACGGGTTCTATAGAGTGCTCTCATGATGTTTTTACTGCATCACATTTAGTTCATCTATTGCAAATTATTATTGGTCACCTATAAATGCAAACGTCATAATTCCAGTTATTTATCAAAAATCTAGTAGTAATGGAAAGCTGTTTTCACCTGCCAGTTAGGTATTTCTTAGATACTAGACTCTGTGCTTGGTCAAATTCTTCTGTATATAAAATATTCACATTAATATTTATTTCATTAATACATATGTGTACGTATCATAACTTAATTATATATTAAGTTAATTGTATATTTACATTTTTTATGATCAAAGCGCAACAAATAGTTAAATTCATCAGTTTTTTGATTAATCTGTTAATTACATATTTTTATATTACATTAATAAATAAGTTAAGGTAAGGCAATACGTAATGAAGTCGAAAAAAAATTGATAGTCAAAAGCTGCGAGCGATAGATGTTCTTTTGTAAAGCATTAAAGGAAATCCTCCAACATCTTAATTTATATATTCATTCATTTTTTGAACACACTTTATCACTGCAGTCTTTTGGTAATTTACCTGTGAAACTTTTCTAATAAATCACGGGGACGAATCAGCTAAAGATTTATCTGTCAAGTTCTACGTTTGGTCAGGAGAATTTATTGTATACATATGTGTATAAAGCTAAAATGTTATTGTAATCTTGGTAAAGTGCTCCAACTAAATATCCCCCTCTACATCACTGCTATTATTTAAACGTTATGGTCATGCAACATGAGAAGATTCAACATAGATAAACAAGTTAAGTGCAGAAATTTGATTATTGTTATATATATATTGACAATTTTTTTTATATATATAATAATAAAATACATATATATTTTCATTGCCACATTAGTAGGTCGATCAGAGTTTCAATCTACGAAGCTGGAAATTGTGCCTAATTGTGAACAAGAAGCAAAACAATACTTCAGAACACTCAATATTATATTTAATTTTGTATACATATAGAACTAGCTTATCTGTGAATTCTGTGGTACTAATAATTTAGGTCACTCTCTAGGCGATGCCGCTGAATGGGAGCAGGAACTGAGAAGCTCAAACCTCCCTGAACCATATTAGGACAGTCGTACGTATATTAAATATTATCACCTAATTGTTATTATCAAAGTTATTATGTTTTTTTATGGGATAAGTGGGCAAACGAGCAAGCGTGCCGCCTGATGGAAAGCAATCAACGCCGTCCATAGACAACCGCGACACCGCAGGAGTCACTGAAGCGTTGTCCGCCTTTTAGGTATATGTAGGCTATTTTTTGAAGGTGCCAATGTCGGATTCGGACAGACCGCCGAAGGTAGCTGGTTCACAATTTCTCGGAGCACTCCCCATGATAAAAGTGGTAAAAAATGCTAAGAGATGAGACATGATCTTGGTCATCGACGATTCGGATCTTACGACTTTGTATGCGGTCAAGTGGAAGAAGTTGCTCCTAGGAAGCTCGGCCCAGAGGTGAGAACAGTATTCCATGTGTGACCTAATTTGTGCTCCGTAAAGTTGAAGGCAATGGGCAAATTTTTAAATTGTTAATAAATAATTATTTCATTAGTACTTGTTTATCTTTAACTATTTATTTCAAAAAACAGTTACACCATATACAACAATAAATATTTAAGTATAAGCCTGTAAACAGTATTGAGGTGTTACTGTGTCTGTACATATGTACTTCACTTAAACAGATTTTATGTGTAAGATTCAATATTGAAAAATAATAGTCAGAGATCATGAAAGAATTTCGAATAAATTTCGAGAAAAATACATAATTTAACAGTAGCCTTTTCACGAACACGTTCTTCTGTTTAACTTACGGAGTAACAAAGTTGGTAAATGTGTGGTGTGGAATAAATTTTTTACCTTCCCTTATTTCTGACATAAATTTTCTGAAGGTGGAAAATATCGAAGATCATTCTTAAGTACTTTGAAGATTTCTTTTTCATTGAATTTTAAACGTCGTATATTATTACAGCAATAAGCATATTTAATAATGATTTTCGTATATGACATCGTGCATACATACATATAAAAGTTATAGAAATGGAAACAATTTTAAAATTTATTACGTACATAAAGCTAATAAATAGACAATTTGTATCATGGCTTAAAGGTTTATATGGAGGATAAATTCTATGGTATTACCTAGTTCACATATAGGACATAGGACATCAACTATTACTAAATATTGTTTGTCATCAACTAATAATAGTTTCAATGTACTATTACATAACAAATGTTTATTATTAGGATAGGTATTTTATAATATGCACATTCATGCAGTTATTGTTAACATCTTAAATCATATCCTTTCAATTGTAATGAGTTATGCAGTAATTAGTAAAACATAAAACAGTAAACTTCGAGTTAATTATTTTACCTCGATTATAAATAATAAGTAAATAATATAAATAAATAATAGGTGGTGTAAGATATATTTTGCTTTCATCATTTCTTCAGTCTTTGTACCTTTAATGTAAACTTATAAGGACTGAACGAGAAATATTTTGGGCGTAACATAATTGTTCCTAATGAAGTGGAAAAAGCTGATAGCTTTCATTCTCACGCTTATCGTAAACAATATTACTTATAGAAGTTCACCGGGGAGGGATAGGTATTATTAAAATATTATTGATTTATTATACTATAGTCTTCAAAAAAAATCATGAAAATAAACAATAAAAAATAAACAGTTTATTGAAGTTCTTAAACTACTAGTAATACAAATATGGTTTTATTTTAATACCTTTTTCTTATATGTTTAACGAGAAATAAACAAATATAATGAAGTTCCATAAATTTTTCATAATTGATTTTATATGAGCTACAAAAGGAAACAGAAGTTGATTCGTGTCTAAAGCTATTATAAAAATATAATGAAATATTTAAAGTTTTAACATGGTTACTAAAATTATTTATTAATAAAAAACTTATAAAACTATTTTTTTTGTACTGTCAAGTGTATTCAAACATTATTTAAGGTCGTTTTGAGTACATTACAAATAATCTATTATTCTATCGAGCAAAAATTCGCCGTATATTAGATGCAAATAATTATCATCGCATACATTTTTTACGTTTACGATTTAAGTTTTGTATTATATATATATATATATATATATATATATATATATATATATATATATATATATATATATATATATATATGTGTGTGTGTGTGTATATATATACATACATATGTTACTGTGATTCCACGATCCGCAGTACCGCATGTTCTAATATGTTACAATACAAAATTCAGTTTCTACCGCAAAACACGCGACAAAATAAACCCTTTTGAAATTCTTTATAGCTATTTTATGTATATTTATAACTGAGTAAAATTCTGGCTGACAAATTGCTATTAAGAAATGCCTTTCAATAGAAATAATGTGTCGAAACCAACTTTTTTACGATCGTTAGTGAAAATATATTGATGATTTGTTCCTTCTATAATATTGTATATATCACATCTACATGTATACTTCTGAATTCCTAACTGTTCGCTATAACATGGAAAGATGAAAGCTAACTTTACCACAATTAATCAACTATAAGCTATTTTTATTTAGAGTTGGTTATTTTCCTTCACTTTCAAGTGCCTGTAAACTATTTACTAATAGACCTATCAAAGTGAGAATGCTTCACTTGTTAATTGCCAGCATAGACAGGCAATTTGGTGAACGCAGAATCATCTTATTCGTCACTGATGTAGCTTAATAATTTATATACCAATTAAAATAAATGTTTGATCATTCAATTCTTAAAATATTGTTCCTTTTTCTGAAAGATATACGTGCAGCTGGGATTTACATTGTTGGCATAAATATAAGATATGCTGATAAGGATTATTGTGTAATATTATTACTTTGTTGGCACAGCGACCCAAAATGGATTTTGGCCTCCGAATATATCTTACGCCACCGTGCCCTTTCCTGTGCCACCTCCTGCTAGTTGCAGACTTGAAGGTTTCGCAAGTCATCCTCGATCATGTCTCTCTAGCGGTACCTGGGGCGCTCCACAGGACGTCTTCCAGTCCAGACCCACATACGCTCTCTTGACTGTTCGCGATCCTCCCCCATCCTCTCAACGTTCGACTTTTCCTTCTGTAACTAGAAGTTTCTATCTTCTAAGTATTCTATCCTATAGCGTCAGTGTCCAAGCCTCACAGCCGTACGTTAGAATAGGCTGAATAATCGTATTATAGATTCGGAATTTCGTTTTAATACTGAGAAGCTTGGACACAAACACCTTGTGAAGAGCTGCGCTGGCCGCAAGGTATTTTATATGCGGATGTCGATTTCGGCCTCTCGACTGTTGGTTTCAGTCACAGTGCACCCCAGGTATTTAAATTTGCGTACACCCTTATACACTGCATCTTCAACTTAAAGGTCTTCACGAGGGACGCGCGTGTTTAAGATTTAAATTATAACTTTAAATCTATATATTATATTCAATAAATTATTCTTACTATAACTCTAACTTTTCAAAATATTTTCATTATACCATCAATAAATTCGTAAGAGCCCATTGTTAGAGATTGACCTCCCTGAAAATAAGAGGGTGCTGCCATAAACTTTGTGGGTTAGTAATCTCAGATTGGTTTTATTCTCAAATAAATGCTGCTGACTATCAACTTTTAAAAAATGAGATGACCCTTAGCTAGAAATAACACAGTGAAAAAAGTATCTTTGTTTTCAAATGTTGTTTTGCACGTCTGACTAGATTATGCCTAGACTAAAAATACTACTTATGTATAATCCTAAAATATATAGTCATATATATCAACAACAAAAAGGCAATGTTATATACTATTTATTTATTTTATTTGTGACAATTTACAGGTGAATGGAGTTGGATGGAGCATAATAGGTCTCACTAGGCAGACCTGTGCTGAGACCTTCCGATTCGGTCATTATTCACATTTGGAATACATATATAAATACACATAAATAAATAAATAAGTACATACATATATAACATATATATTTATACACACATATATACATATACATATGTACATATAATATTCTTTGTAAACGTTTATGATATTTCTAATTAATTTATAAAGAGCAAAATTGATTCTTATTTAACGGTTAATCCTAAGAGGATCACTCTAAATAAATGATGAAGCAATGTTCGCATTATACCTACTCGTAACAAAGAAATGGCCAATATGAAGAGAAAATTGTAACTTATTATGGAATTAATTTTGTTTGCTATATTTTATATTATGTTGTGTAGTTTCTGGCATATAATGAAGCCACTCCATTTCTTCCCCTGAGTGTAGTACGAACCGAATATGGAAGTAGATGCCAGTTGATACCTGAGAATAAAAACTGATCTTCAATTCCCAATACGCAATAGCATAGTACTGCTACGGTTGTATTTAATGATGGTGGTGGATATTATTTTATATTTCAAGTATTTTATGTCATTAGGACTGTAGAATTATAAAGGAATAAATCATTAATAAATTAATTATGATTGTATGATGATGAACGCATTAACGCATTTAGCCGATAACCGTTGGAGTATATAAACGCTGTAGAGGAGACCGCATCTTGGCAAGCGTAGTGTGCGACGACCCTCCATGTAGATGGTGCGACAAGCACAGGGTTGCTGGTAGCCACTGGATGTGAGCCGAAGATAGCCTGATCTTCTTCGTGGTGCTTCTTTGGAAGACCTTTATATCCAGCATTGGACTGTCACACGTTACTAATGACAATTATATACATTAAATAATAAAAAAAACTTTACCTGAGATAAATCAGAAATCGTGAGCGTAATTTTGATTTACAAAAGTTTATTTTACGTATGGATAGGGTCGGACATTTTGAGCTACAATAACGTATTAAGAGAGCATTTTCGAATCATTAAATTTAACATAAAATAGAATTTTCGAACAGCCTTTCATCTTCAACCCCGCCTAAGCACTTTGATTATCCTGAATTAAATAAATATGCTAAGTGTGTTTTATATAAATTATTACTATGCCATACTTATTATATGCTTATATAGACAAATTACGCTACGCGGGCGGACTTCTGCCAAATTACAGCGAAATCGGCCCACAAATGACATGTTTAGCTTTATATGGTGGCCATCTTGTTTTCCGCCATTTTGGTTTATTTATGTCCCCCCCCCTCCCACTTATGTATTCGCTATTGGCACCATTTTTTGTTCAAGGGCGACACCAGTAGGTATCAAGGTTCGGGTGGACCGTCAAGCAACTTTTTACCAGGTTCAGATTTTTAAGGTTTGGATATAATTCCTCTGCGTCGTGGCCTATCCGTACATTTCCGTAGAACAAACTTATAGTATATCTCTTACAGTTTCCCAAATAAAATGTTAGTCAGTGAGTGGTAATGCAGCCTTATATAATATATAATAGAATAGATACACGCATTCTTAGAATATCACTAACCATAAAAATATTTGTTGTTCATAAAAGTTCAAATTTTTTTTATGAGTTTTAAATAAGAAGAAATGCTCAAGAATATTAACTACATATATCACTTAATTTATGTAATATGTTGAATATATACGATTTTATTATATTTTTTTTTTCAAGGTATTCTAATTATAATTCTTGATATATATATATTTAATGTCTAGACACCTTATTTAGTCTAAATTGTTTATAATTGTTATAACTTACTTGGTGTTTAAATTCACTGTTATATCGATGATAATAAATTATATAAAAACGATTAACTCGCTAGGAATAGTATTCTCGAAATTCTACTTGATATAATTCGAAATAAAGAAATCTATTGGAGAACTAAAGTTGCCGACTACTTGTACTGCAAATTAGCAAATTAAACTGATTCGTCCAATGATGAGAACCAACGACTGGTGGAGTAGATGCTTGCTAAAGTGGAAATCTTGTCTTAGCAAGCGTAGTCTGGGACGCCTCCGACTACATGGAATTACGATTCAGCCCTATCCAATCCTTCTATAAAACTATTTTTGAAATTGTCTCCACTTCATTGCAAAATGTAACTTAGTACTTAACAAAGTTAATAAATATTTTATAATTATTTACATACTCGGCACTTGATAGATCATTCACCTACATTTATTTCCGCTTCGGAAGCATTGCCAGTAAGCATGGAAATAGAACGCTATGTCGGTTGACAGCCGACATATGTAAGTAACCAGCTTAGAGCTACTTCAATGCAAACATGGTACTGAAACTATTTGAAATTTTACACTCTGAATGCACTTTACCAATTACTATAGGCTCAATAAATATTCCACCAATATCAGATAACAAATACATATATGTATATTTGTGAGTAAATCACACACTGATTATGTTCACATTCTAAAAGCAGTTTGTTTGAAAATGATATAACGCATGATCATAAACATTAACTTAAAAGCCGTTTATGACCAGGGGTTAGCTTATCTCTCTTTCAAAGATGACAAACGCGTTTATCTATCAGCAGTGAGAACGGAATGGGAGTATTATTATATATTGAATAGAGAATTATGGTTGCAATGAAATGTTCTTCCACCATTTGTCACTTACAATATTTGTAGAAGCATACGAATGTTTACATTTATGTATGAGATGAAAGAACAAATCCGCCATCACCATCGTTATACAGTTGCTACAGTCCACTGCTGAATATTGCCATACCATAAAATAGAGAGATGTTGCTATAACCCCCATACTTTTTGGGGTATTCTATGTCATGAACACAAAGACATAGCTAATTTCATTTACTATTATACAACATCATAACGAAGCATACATAATATACAGTGATAACAGAAAAATAAATTATATTTTATTTATTTATAATTAAGTATTCATAACATAATTTAATTATGAATTATACTGTAAAAAATCAACGAATTTTCGATTGCTTACCGAAGTATTGTATGTTCATTCAATTATCTAATTTTAACGTCGTTATTTAAAGGAATTAACCTAATGTGACCTATATAAGGCTTCACATACATATGTATATGTTACTATAGACATGAAACGGCTATAGAATAACAAGAGTAAAATGCCAAGGGAAAAAAATTATGCTATAGTTCCCAACACTACACTTTTCCTCTGATCCGATTAACTCGGCACTTTACCTAGATTCTCCAGCGACACTGACCTTCGTTTATCTCGAATGAATTAGTCGATAAGTGTTCAATTACTTGTGTAATGAAGTTGCTGGTAGTTCAATGGCTTTTATAAATTCTATTTGTACGTAGTAAGGGTAATTTTGTTTATTAAATCATTTATAAGTCAAATGAATGATGAAACAAGGAATGAATCAGTCATAAAGATATTTCAAGCCGACGAAAATATATGTGATTTAGTGTGATATATTAAATACACAAATAAATTTAGGAAAACTTTAGATTTTTCCGTAGCAGTATACTTTTTTGACTACAAGTTTTTTGACAACAACACCACGTCGGGTGTGGGTACCATTGCACCCACGATACAAGTAATGATAGGGTATGACTATGAGTGTAAAACTTTACTTGTGTCGTGAATTCTTGTTTCTAATATATTATGCAACAAATTATTTTTGTTAATAGGAATCATGTAAGTATTTAGTACATTTACTTTATACGAAGAAATTTAAGCTAAAAGAAACATTCTATCTATTGAATAAATAAAATAAAGTTTCCGTAAACAGTTTTGTAATTTCAGATTGCCATCTCTAAAATGGAACTTACGAGCACCTGTAGACACCTGTACTTTCACGATAAATATATTCTTGCGCTTTCACGGAGGAAGGAAAAGGACGATGACTGCAACTGATAACATTCACGTTATGGTGCGAGACGTATTTGGAATGGATTTCATTATTTTTATCAGACATACACAACGATTTTTTAGTATTATATGTCAATGTGGCAAACATTTTGCATAAAGAAAATATTTCCATTAATCAATAAAAAATTAAAAAAATGGTGACTAATAAATACATGTTTAAATTTTAAAATCACCTATTTTACTTCCTTTCTCCTTATTTTATTTCCTTCTTCCACTTCCATTGTTCACGTCCCCACCCTAAGGAACGCAAAGCATCTGTAGTGACTTTAGGATTTCGGATGCAATAGGCGAAGCTGGTTGACTTATATTTTATTATTATATTTTTGATATTATTATTATTATATTTTATATATTTAATTAATATGAAACCATACCATTTGGGTAGCGGATTACTTTAAAATTGTTATTCTTTGTAACAACTCTTATTACTATTTGTACAGAATACCTTTCCAATTTATGTCAATACTCACACATTGTAAAATATATTATCAGCGATAATTATTCTATAATTATAAATGATCGATGTCAAATTCAGATTTGATCTAATGACACCTCACTCTCTAATAAAATGCGTAATGCAGTTCAAGAAAGTACACTTAAGATTTTTTTAATTACTAATGTTGTAGTTATCGTAAGTGATGACAGTTTTGAAATCTGATATAATATGTTATATCAGATTTCAAAACTAATTTAAATTTTGATTGAATTGGGTACAAAACCAAACTTATTCTCATATTGAAAATGAATAATTTAATTGATTCAAATATGGCCGCCACTTGTAATGAATTCACACTAATTAATTTTTGTGGTTAAATCGTATATTAGTTAAATGTTTTTCAAAAACAAAAACACAATTTTCATCATCATACTAATATGGGAATATGATGTGTAATTGAAACAATAGAGCACAAATCATAAAGCAACAATTTCATTGATAAAAATTGCAATTAATACGATTGGGAACTAGGTAATCGGATTGAGGAAGTGAACTGGGCGGTAAAATTTCCGCCGCAGATATCAGTGCAATGAAATTTCATTCTAAATTTAATATAATGGTATAAATTAATTTATAATATAATGGTTTAATTTTGTTATTAAGATGATGTTCCAAATCAAATATAAATAAGAAACACTAGTTCTTTAAAACGTTTGGGGGATAAAAAAAATTTTAATGCTCAACCTTCAGTGGTATCTTGCTAATATGAACGAGACTCATAACTTCAAAGTACGACGTAACTTGCTAATAAAAATCCAAAATATCTTGCAAATATTAATTTTGATTTAATTTTTTTAAATATTCAAGAAATTTGGCATTAATTTGTGATTCCTTTTTAAAATTAGATTCACAGCATCGTCCTACGGCAGTCCACTGGTGGTCATAGACCCACCCATTGCATGCTACTTGGCCCGATCTTCGGCTACACTAAACCCAGTTTCTGCCAGCCGTCCAACACAAATCGCTGTTTCGTCTGCCCGGGGACAATGTTTTCGAACACTCTATATTACGTACGACTAACATAGACTTTTTAAGAGAGAAACTACAAATTGACTGCTTATTATAAGTTATAATGTCAATTGTTATAACTAGGCGATGAATATTAGAAGGTAAACGATGTAATTATTTGCAACTAATTTTAATAAACAAATATTTTTTTAAAAAAAATTTAAGCACATAATCAACTTTTTAATTAAATCACTAATATGTCAAATACCGGGAAGAAAATTCAAATTAGCGAGCACTTATGTTGCTAAATGGATACTTAGACGTGTCTCCTACGGTCTTTTATCACGAAGGACAGGGTTGGCTCTCAATGCATTATTTAATAATTTTAATTTATTGACAAATATTTAACACTTCAATATTTTATTGTGATTTAATTTCACTTATCAATTTTATGAAATTTAACTTTGCTTTTACAATCGCTGGTTCTTCAACGATTGTGACCAGCCCATTCCACTTCATTTTGCTCACTTAGAAAATCTCAATGACTCGATATTGATGGTTCTCTGGCGGATGTTTTAATTCAGGATCATATCGACCAGGAACAATCCGAGCATAGCCCTCACCATACCTCTCGTGTGCTTACTAGCATAAAATTTTAAAGTGTTTTTACATTTTAAAGTTTCTGTTTCTCAGAACTTATCGAGGAAAAAAGTGAGGCAATCTTCGCTTAAATTGCAGAAGAAAAATAGAGGACATTCAAAGGAATAACTTAAGGATTTTAAAACTAGTTTTCTTTTTCAAATGGTATAATGTAGATTTATATAACGATAGCTTGTACCCAACGCCGTGCAAATAATAGTAGTAATAGAAAGTCATACAGGTTTTTTTTCCAGAAGTTGCAATTACAGAACTTGCGTAAACCAATCTACAATCCCCAATTGGCCTACCAACCTTCCGAAATACGACATCATCCCTCAACTTTGTGATTGGTAAATGTCCATCAGTGGACTGTAGAATCTTTGTTGATTTAATCAGAAAGCCCTATTCTTTGCCGCTTACAAGCATAAAATTAGGCCACAGCCGCTGAACACTATTTTTCCTGTCGATAAATCGATTACTATTTTTGTCGTGAGGGTATGAAGAGTGGATGTTTTAAAATTAATGTCTTGTTCCACTTTAAAACATTTTTCTTAAAAGTTTCTTAATACACAGTCTTATATAATGAACGATACAACATAGCAATTAAATAAAATATTAAAATATTTAAGTATTAAATAAAACATTTTATAATCTTATAATACATAAAGTAAAATTGTTATCGAATAATAAATGAAAGGATTTCCTTCAACGATGCTTATATTATATTAATCAAGAATCCTTAAATCTGATATCTGGAAATCGCTCTAAGCTGACACGTACCGGATGCCTCATGGATCTCATTCTCAATTACACCAGATAGATTCGACGCTTGTTATTTGAAAATAACATTGCTATAAGAAATATTTGTTACGTAAGAGTATTTTAATATATTTGGATGTGTATAAACGTAATGAGACACTTATTTTATTATCTTCATTGTAATGAAAAAATTTGGACGCCTTTCCTCTACAACCTTTAATTATATTTATTATACTATTATTATATTTATTATACTGCTAGACTTAATGAAATTCCAAATGGTCCTATTTGTGCTGTATCTGTTTGTGCAATTAAATTATTAACAAAAAAATGAACGAACTTATAATGTCACTAAAATAAACACGAAATAACTTTAGCATAAATTATTTCATTTTAAAACTATTGAACACAAATTAGCGTGCAATTATGTAATATGTTTTGCTTTTGAACGGCTTTTCTCAAGTGCTGCGTTACCTTACTAAGGTAACGCAGCACTTGAGAAAGACCGATGTTGTGCGGTTGATTAATTGGAAAAGTAATTAGTGTTCCTTTTACTCCAGTCAAAGTAAATACCTCTTTTATATTAAATAATTATAAACATACCATAACTGTTGCGGACAAGCAAGCCATTACAACTTTTTAAAAATAAATTGATTAAACGTCCGTCTATGCGTGACATGAGAAAGAGACAGGATGACGTCTAGAAAAGACTACACATTGCTGAAATATTCTCGAATTTTGGAATGCTAGAACTTTCGATTGTTTTACCTATATAAAGGGGCGAAGGTGCATCGAAAGCCAGAGAATTTAAAGTTTAATATGAAATAAAATAGTAGAAGAGAAAAAATGGAAGTAAAGTGAAGAGAAGTGAAACGAGTGGCCGATTTCGTTTTTCCAATCCTTTAATCCCCGCTCGTAACTTTAAAGTCCAATAAAATAACAAATAATTAAAGTTATTATCATCATTGTCATCGACTTAAGACAGACATCATTGGTTTAGGATTGTTCCATATATATTACATCAAAATTGAATTTGCTTATAATATATGTATGTATTTTAGTTTTATCCAAATTCATGGCAGCGTTCAGGAAATTCCGTCAAGTCTTCTCGTCGCCCATACCACAAAGTCTGAAGACAAAAGTCTTCAACCAGTGCGTCCTGCCCGTACTCTCTTACGGTGCCGAGACGTGGACACTGACAGTCCGTCTCCTCGCCAAGCTCAAAGTCGCTCAGAGGGCTATGGAGAGAGCTATGCTCGGGGTTTCTCTGGTGGACAGAATTCGAAATGAAGAAATTCGCCGGAGAACCAGAGTCACCGACATTGCTCTTCAAGTTAGCAGACTGAAGTGGCAATGGGCTGGACACGTTTGTCGGAGAACCGACAATCGTTGGAGTATACGAGTGCTGGAGTGGAGACCGCGACTCGGCAAACGTAGTGTGGGACGCCCTCCTGCTAGATGGAGCGACGATCTGCGCAAGGCGGCTGGCAGAGACTGGATGCGTGTAGCCGAAGATCGGGCTAGGTGGCGCGCCTTGGGTGAGGCCTATGTCCAGCAGTGGACTGCCGCGGGCTGATATTGATATTGATATTGATATGTATGTATGTCATATCATAATTAGTAAAGGGTAAATCTAGCAAGAACTAACTAAAATGAATATAAATAGAGTTTTGTGGAGTACAAGTTTATTATCATGACGGGAATAATTATATTCCAAAGCAATTTCAATGTAAATATGAGTTTCCTACAAAATTAACTTCTTAAATACATTATCGGACTCTGGGGGTTCCCCGCTCGCTAGTTCACATGAGATAATTTCGTTCAATCAATTACTAAAGCCATAACCGCCCACTGCTGGACATTGACGTAGATGTTACCGTAGTCCCCTCGTTTGGCATGTGGATTTTGGATAGTACATGAGTTTTTATTAATCAGATAATGCTACTGTTTCCCTTTTATTTTTACTCCAGAAGTCGCTTTGTACGATACTCATGAGAACAAACGGCGTGTAAAAAAGTGACTAAAGCAAACTATCACTATAAGACAACTTCCTCTTTAATTATTACAATGATATTATTTTACAGTATAATCTACATCTACAAATCTAACACCTACGTGGGACCAACAGTTATTTATTCCATGTCTAGATCGCCCGCTAACGTGTCTTAGACATATATTTGATATACATTCAAATATGCTTTCCACGTTTGTTCCGTATACACTTTCAAAACATTCATCGGATTACGATTAAACTTGGTAAGGTGTTGTTCGCACTCTCGGGAGGGTTTTTGAGTTTAATACAACAAGTTGGTTTTGAAACAGGTGGCATGGAAGTGCTTAGATAGTTTAAGAATAGTTCGTGTATTTTCTAGGCTTGATAGCTTTTTTTATGGAAGCTATAGACAAAAATTAGCAAGCAGATCATTTAATGATAAGCAACCACCACCACTCATGAATATTGACAGCACTGAGGGTACCTACTGCAGATGCTACGTTGATTCTCTAGCACAGTGGAAGGATATCTCATCTCTCAGCATTTTTTATCGCTTTTACAATGGGGATTGCTTCGAAGAAATGTTTGGAATAATTCCAGCCCCTGAATTCTACAACTGCACAACTCGCCGAAAAGAAAAGTTTTATCCCCACCATTTGGATGAGTAGCGATGCATTACCCTGTGGAATCAGCTGCCTTCAGCAGTGTTTCTCAACCGATACAACATTGGCACCAAAAACAAGCTTGTGTGTGTTCTAGGCTTGTTTTGTGAATGTGCCAATATCCTTAAAGGACAATAACGCTTTCATGATACCTATAGTGTCACGGATGTCTATGGGCGGTGTTGATTGCTTTCCATGAGGCAACACAATTGCACGTCCCATAAAAAAAAATTTGTTTCTAGCTTTGAGTTAGGTGAAAAGCAAAGTAATGGAGGGTTTTGGAGAAGTTAATAAGGTAACGAAGTTATACCTCCGGATTCCTGCACTTAACGTTCAAAATTCGGTAACACAGTGATATTCTGTGGGTGTGATATATCTCCAGTAGAGCCAAACTACTTGTACTACAGAGTGACTTTTCCACTGTTAAACAAAAAAACCCTTTTTTTCAATTGATTTCAAAAACAATCAACAATTCACAACGCATGTGGCATACCCTATTTATTTACGTAATGATCATTAATGACAATAAGACACAAATATGATTCAGTATTGAGCAGGGCTTTCCTCGAGTTTTGCTGCTCCATTTTATTGGAAACGACGAAATCCGCTGGAGAACCCAAATCACCGACAGATCTCTTTAAATTAGCAAACTCATCTACACCAAAGGTTGTCAATTCCCCGACAACCTGTAGAGTGGACGAGCGTACGACAATTGGAGTCCACATCTTGAAAAATGTAGTGTAGCGGGAAGCATCCACCCGACAAAATCAAGTGACTGTCTGCGCAAAGCGGCTAGTAGAGACTATGATCTAATTATAACATGCCTGATCAAAATACCATTTATACTTGTTCATTATCTTGTTAATTACTTACTCTTTGCATATAATGAAAAACCGATTGCTGTTATATTTATTGAATATGTGTAGTTGTGATTTAGATTTTATGTTTCTAACATGTATTGTTAGAAACATCTAGATCGGAATGTTATTACAATACAGCCACGGGTTGTGGCTTCGTTCAACCCGTGTATTCTACCGCACAATCACATATTCGATCACGCAACCCAGTGGAGCGCCAATCATCTGAGAAATGTAACATTTCACCTTACTATAGGCAAAACGACGTTACCGATCGATAGAACAATGAAATTTTAGCGTTAGGCAACCACAACGTGACGCCGCATGTCTTACTTGTTGCAATAGATGCGATTACTGAAATACTGTTTCAACAAATTTGATTTTGGATGTCTTATACTTCTGCTATTTTGATTGTTGCGTATTCCAGATTGGATTTCTAAATAGTAGTAGAAGATTGATGTGCACCATTTTATTTTTTTGATATCTGATAACAAATTAAAACCACCCAATTTGAATTGCTTTAAAGTACGTATTTATTTTCAGCCCAAAGATATCTGATAGAGTAATAAAAATTTAAACAGCCACAAAATCTCATACCGTACTTACGAGTAGATTCAGTATACCATACTTACAATAAGTACTGGCAATAAGTATTGTTCTTACTGTTATTTTTTTATTTATTTAATACTTTATTGTACACAAAACACGACATACAAGAATTAAAAGGAAGGAAGATGTACAAGCGCGAGCTTAACTCAAAATTGAGTTTTCTTCCAGCAAACCCAGGAGTCAATGAGAGATAAGATAAGCTGTGAGGATAGAAATAAGTGTACAACAACAAAATATAATAATAATATACATAACAATACATACTATATAAAACCATACATATTCTCTTAGTAACAAATAAAATGTTATTTCTTATGTGGAGGAAATAATGATTCGGTCCTCGGACTAATGTTATTTTAATCCGATGCAGAAGTAATAAATACGATGATCCCGAAAATAATCAAATTAATGGCAATAATTTCGATTTTCATATAATTTAATCGATATCAGAACGTCAAACCTACTCCGGACAAGATTGCTTTATTAAGGCTGCTTTATATATATATATATATATATATATATATATATATATATATATATATATATATATATATATATATATATATATATATATATATATAATATATATATATATATATATATATATATATAAATATGAACTACCATATTAAATTCAACGTTAGTTCTTGTGAATATTTTATTCAAATCTTGTCGAGCTGGAACGAGAAACATTGCAATACATCATTTAGTGTAAAGGATGACATCCGTGAAAAGCTCCCTTGTCAAATAATATGGATAGGCGCCACATAGAACTATTAACGATTTTGATGTATCAATGCGAGTTTTGTTGTACGTGTATATGATATATACGACTTTATTTCTTCTTCTTATACTGTCTTTTCGATTAGCGAAGGTTAGTCGCCAATTTAGCACAACTATTACTGCTACATATGAAGCGAAACAGTTTGGTAGCACTCGCTAAAACAAGCGTCGGGATATATCACATACCGTCGACATTCTAGTGTATGCACGAAACAGTTTGATTTTGGAGTAACTAATTCAAACTCTATAACAATAAACTTTCAGTAGTGTTTAAATGTTGTAATCTATTCCAATTTTAGTAAACCTATATCCAATATGTCACCCTCGACATTTCCAAATATTTTCCAATAACCTCCGCCTTGCATATATTCCCAATTCGATCTGCTTCCTTCCTGTGAATTGAATCAATTTGACTGTAGGCATTTGCTTACACGAAACACGAAGTATTTATGCCATTTGTTGAGAGTATAAATACGGCCATACAGAAATTATATTATAAAAATTTGAGATGTTTTTGTTGATAACTTTTTCAATATATTTCAAATTGAAATAAAGATGAATGAAAAAGGAAATATATGTATAAAGATTAATAAAACGTATTTAAAAAAATAATAAACAAAAGGTGTTTTTGAAACCTTTTGAATGTGTGATTTAACTTATTAAATACGAGTCAGTGGTCGCGGGTTTGATTTCTGCATCGGATGATGTATATGTGTGGCCTACGGGTTATTGTGTATAGTGTTCCATCAACACTTCTTAGACAAAGAGCGCAGGCCAGTGTTCATTCCTCCAAAAATGGGGAGGCCTGTGCCCAGCAGTAGGTCGTATTAGGGGATATAAAAAACTATTGTATTTAATAAAATTAATTTATTTTGTTTCATTTAACAATGTTAAAGTATGTTTCATTTAACAAATGCACTTTTAAAGCTCTTAAAAGCTTGAAATACTAGCTGCCGCTCCTAAGTACGTATCAAGAAAATATAAACGGAATGAAAGGAAAGAAATATTATTTAAATGAAAGGGAAATATTCTATATTTTGCTTGAATGCTCGTGTTTTTAATTATGCATGCATGTGTGCTGCCAAAAGGAAGCAAGAGCCTGATCCTTTTACGGGCCTTTAGAGGATTATTTGTTATATGTATTTCCACTTACAAATTACACATTACATGTTCCTTCTACTTTCACGGCACGGAGCATTCCCATTTCTGGAGAAATAGATATAACCACATCCAGACATAAAAATTCAAATTTGTAGGGTATATATTTATCCCAATGCGAGAATCAAACTCGCGACCATTGACTCGAAAAGCAGCTTTGTCATTAAATCAATAGTTTGTCACATTAATATAGTGTATACAATTAGGTCGTCATAGTCATATTTTTTGAAGAGGCCTAACAAAGCTCTTTAGAGTCGCATTACAGCGACTCTAAATGATATGCCTATCCAACCTCAAAAAACACAGTGGGTTAATGTTTATTCCTAAAGAAATATGAAGGTGTGTCCCTAGCAGTGAGACATATAGATTATTTTTTATTACAGCATGATTAGATGTATTAATTAGCTTTAACAAAATCTTAATTTATGTTTTATCCTTAAGTATTTGTTTCAGTTCAGAGCTATAGTTAAATAGGAATATATAATCAAATTATATTCGTGTATACATATATTCGTGTATGCAGGTAACCAAATGTATTTTAAATCTGAAATACGGTCGTTACATACAGATACAAAAATATATGTAATGAGATGGATTTTTATTTTGAAAAACAATGATTATCGCATAATCATTATTGGCATAAATAAATTTATTGCATACAGGTAATTATTTCTCTAGATATCCCTTTTATCTACTTTAGATGTGGGGCATTAGTGTCCATTCCCCACACAAATTGTGAGGCCCCAGGTACGATGGTGAGATATAAATATATAAAAATGGACTGTAAAAAGAGTTTGTGCAGATGAAGCCGTCTTAATGTTAAGATTTTTATAATTTTAATATTATACTTTGTCAAGAATAACAATATTTGTCTGTAGCATGAATGGGCCGGCTCGCCCGGGGATGTACCACACTCCCGCAGAAAACCGGCGTCTGAGTGGTAGCTTAGCGACCGCGCTTCGTACGGTGAACGGCATCCCTCTAACCCTCCCCCTCCCATTCAATAACGACACTTTCCTTAAAAGTCGGCAACGCTTCCGCACTGCCTATGGCGCTACTAAAGTCTATGGGCAACGTTAATTGCTTTCCATCAGGTGACACGCCTGATCGTTTGCCTCCCTACCCTATAAAAAAAAGATTAAACTTTGATGTAGTATAAGCCGTAGCTAGAATTGATTTGACAAATTTGTCACCAAAATAGTCATAAATTAAACCAAACATAAAATTTCCGCCATCAATAGAGATAGATCGACATTAAATATGTATGCATAAATTTTAACGATATCATGAAAAATAACATATCGAGAACGATAAAACTTACTAGCGATAAATGGTTTTATACGTGAAGTATTGATAACTAGGACATGGTTTGCTGTATTTTTGAGGGATGTCATAGACGTTATTGATTTTCATGTTTTGTATTTGTAAATCTTGTATCGTTATTGCTGTAATACCTACAATGAAGCCTGAGCCCAATTGTGTGAATATATTACGGCCTTGTTTTTATCTATAACTTTTATAATTTTAAGTTTGAAGAAAT
The DNA here is from genome assembly GCA_031353405.1 of Baronia brevicornis. Classification (NCBI taxonomy): domain Eukaryota; kingdom Metazoa; phylum Arthropoda; class Insecta; order Lepidoptera; family Papilionidae; genus Baronia; species Baronia brevicornis. Next base: position 50,424 of record JASFAT010002332.1, on the reverse strand, counting down.
TTACTGGAGAAGCAGAGTCATAGACATAGCTAAAAAACAAAAGTGGTAATGGCCTTGACACGTATGTTGGAAAACTGACAGTCGTTAGAGTAATCGAATGCTAGCGTGAATATTGTGTTTTGGCAAAAGTAACTGACCGTCATCGTTATTCTATCCGGTTGGTTGATACCAGCCATATAGAGCGATGACATCAAAGCAGGGCGTCTAGTCTAAATGAAAATGAATGTTTGAAGTCAGATCGGGCTACTTTACATATATTAGGGTGGCCTTTAGCCATCAGTAGACTGCAGCAAGCTACTTTTGATGATGATAATGCAATTGCATTATTCAACTTTTATTTAGCTTGCAAAACTACTTTAGTTAAGTTATATTTAGCTTAAAATGTTACATTATTTAAGTTTTATTTAGCTTGCAACATTACATTATTTAAGTTTTATTTAGCTTGCAACGTTACATTATTTAATTTTTATTTAGCTTGCAACATTACATTATTTTAGTTTTATTTAGCTTGACCTCTTATATTTATTTGTTTATTCCAAATCTTCGGACAGCTATTTAAACTAATTTTACTTAACCGTTTCTTATGAAATTTAACACACATTGAGCTTCTATGACAATATAATATCATGATACTTTCAACTTCGTAGCAAGGGTTTGTCAAGTGGTGGAGAATGGAACTATTCTTTGGTTACTAGAAACCCCCTAGAGTTTGATATCGTTTTGTTTCGTTTTATAGGGGTTGCATACATTTCTTCACTTGGTGAAGAAGCAAACTAAAAATTAGAAAATAAAATTAGGAATAAACCTTTAAGTTAAACGATTTTATTATTTACAGTCGTTGTTATACATAAATATCTGTATAATCAGGTCAGGGAGTATCTTTGTCTAGCCGTTTGTCCGGCATTAATGGTATTGTTACACGGGTACGCGACCCCGGCCCCCCGAGCTACTACCGTATCACTCGTCGTTTTCTTTTTTCTTTCTTCTTTATCCCTTTCCCATCCTCTCCGACAATCCACGGTCTGCCATGCCAAAGGATGCGTGGCTAGGAGCGAGCTTAGTCGCAAGCGTACCGAACGTTCCGGGATTGGGCTCCCCCGGGTAGTATAGTTAGTTCGTTAAAAATGACTTTCGCCACCCGTCACGCCTTGATTCTCACGAGGGCGAGAAACAACGAACGGAGAGCCGTTTCGCTGCAATGAATATGATAGGAAGGATGAATGAAAAGATGGATGAGTGTGAAGGAAGCAAGGAATATGTATCGGGATCGTAGCGGATGGAGATCTGTGGTCTCTACCTAACCCTACAGGGAGACAGGCGTGACTATATGTATATGTATCTGTATAACAACTGTATTATTGATTCAGATTCGTGTGCGCTCTCCGTTTTTATTTTAATGAGTTAATAAAAGCGATAAACACTTTTTTTACCTATTTAATTTTATAAGCTTTTATCAATTGAACGGTAATTTTGACAAAATTTGTAAAATAGATATGAGTTCTGATTAAACTATATTTATTAGCTAAGCGATACTAACGAACCGATATTAGCTAGCAAGGACAATAGTTATCGCAACGCAGTAACGTTTGTCATATAGTTACGTTATCTACGTATAAGTACTAACAATATAATAGTATACTATAAGTATATATAATACGTAATAGGAAACATTTAGTGTTTACAAACACTTCTCTACATAGCATCGCTTTCATGCCTGATTGATTCAAATCCAATTGAGGATATGAAACCTATTATGTTTATATGTAACACCAATTTAAAAAAATAATAATATAAAACTCATAACATAATTTTGTTGGCCTAAATATCAGAACTCGTAATTTCAAAAAATATTATGTCTCACTTCTTATTTTTGATGCCATCTAATTGATAATGATAAAGCGTATGTGATCAAATACTTCGTATTTACTTTAAAAACGCCTTTTTTACACCTAAACTAAAATTGGTTTTATACAAAATTTCTGAAATTGTGAAATGAAATCATTGTTGTTCCTATAAAATTTACTCATATGGATTTATGAATTCTGATAATTAGACCGATAACATAAGATATATAAATAGTTACAAATGCATTTATATATGTATTTTATTATATAACAAATGAAAAAAAAGCTTATTATGAAAGTATATAGACTATTACTATAGCTTTATACACTTGACAATAGATGTTAATCATCTCGATAAAAGCCAACTATTTTGATATCGGAGATGAACTAATTTGCAGAGGAAATTTTATTTGTAAATATGGATACTGTTATTATGAGGAATGAAATATGTTTCTACAGTAAATATGTTAGGTATCGTAATTAATTATTACGCAAATAAAGAATCAAATCTAGTAGACTTAATTAGGTATATATCACCCTGCAATCAAATCGCAAATGCGTCGCAAGCGTTCAGTAATCGCATTAATTCTAATTTGCAGCCACACCACAATACAATCAAAATCGCATCGCATTCGCAAGGAATTATTGATTTAATTTATTTCAATGCTATTTATTAATTAATGATATACTTTCCGATTTTGCTACGTTGATATTTATAGAAGTTCTTCCAGTCGATGTTGTACGAGGCGAATATGGGAGCAAAAACCAGTAGATGCATCGTGTACCTGAGTAAAAAACGAATCCATGAAATCCAATACACTCGCCATGCGTGATTATAACGGCAACACCCTTCATTTTCAGCAGCGGGCCGCTAACTGCTACATTGATGATGAAAGAAGCGCCAGAAACAAAAGAATTAGAACTAAACGCGATAATAGTTTTCAAAAATAGTGTTTTATCAGTAAAAAATAAAATAGTTATCCCAGCTCAATAATAATGTACTTTTGCTATAAAGCTTCGAAATTTGTGCACTTAATGTCCCCCAATAGCAAACGTTATTAAACTTACATAATTACTCTACTGGCTTAATGACCCAATGTAAGTCTTGGTTTTGGATACAAATACTTCTGGTAATAATCTTGTGCGGTTTCTCGCCAGTTATTGGCTTAAACCATGTTATCACAAATCATGGATCGTTTCTTCGCTCCACTTATGAGTGGAGCGAAGTAGGAACGAAGGAGGTATGCCTCGGGCAACAAAACGTATGTTGATTGGTCGGTAGTCCCTTTTGGCAGCACTATCTTGTTCCATCCTCTACATAAACATTCCATTATGAGCTCCTCGACTTTAGCATTCTTCAGGATTCCTCAAGTTTCGTCGTTCTGCTTTGAAGCTACGATTAAAATAATTACAAATTCACTTTAATGGAGAATGAGAGACATTCCTCAATTATTCCACAATGATAATTTGTCATAAATCACTATTCCAGGTTCAGTTTCATTTATGATAAAGGAAATTAGTTTAATGGAGAATGAGAGACATTCCTCAATTATTCCACACTGATAATATGTCATAAATCACTATTCCAGGTTCAGTTTCATTTATGATAAAGGAAATTAGTTTAATGGAGAATGAGAGACATTCCTCAATTATTCCACAATGATAATATGTCATAAATCACTATTCCAGGTTCAGTTTCATTTATGATACACAACTTATAAATTTCAGCTGCACTAAAATTGAGAATCAACTATTTCGAAACCAACTGTCCTCTGTTAATTGCAGATACGTGAGGAAAATTTAAATACATTCGTTTGCGGAACTTTTCGATGACAGCTGCAAAAAATGATTTTAAATTCAATAAATGAATTTCAAAATTGTTTTTTTTTTTGTTTAGTTCAGCAAAATACATATGTATGTATAATAACAAGTACGCAGCCAAACGATGCATGCACAGATTACTACAATACAGTAAACTAAATAGCTGTAGGCAATGATTTCATGTCATGTTCCATTCTTAAGAAACCCTGTGTTACATACACATTGGATAAAGGAATTGTTATTTTTTTAACTTTAACTCTAAATTTGTTTATTTATTATCAAATGTCTAAACGATTGGATCACGCGGGAAAATACTACATTTCTACTAAAACCGAAGAAGCTTTGCTAATACCATTTGTTCAGTTGATTTGTTCAGTTGAGCCAATACCTAACAATTATAATCTTTCCTCCTACATCCCATCTTCCTTTTCTCCTCCCAATATTCTCCCTAAAAGCTGACAAAATCTGCAGTGCCTCTACTGTTGCAGATGTCCATGCTGAAGTAATTACATACCACAGGCACTTACCAGGCTAGGCAGGATAGGCTTAGGCTTATCCTCTAATTGTTTGTCAGACTTATTTTTAATGGAAGCTTACTTGGAAATTACTATGACTGTGACGAATTTCATATAATCATCATCAATACAGCCATAACAGTTCACAGCTGGAAATTTACCTTCCCCACATTTGATTGTTTTTTTAATCCCCACCCTCGACCTGCGGATTGAGGATGGCAGACTGATGTTTATTACTCAACTAGGCGTTGCTGCCCATCTTTCGTATTATTCCAATAGTATTTGCTTTCATAGTTGCCTCTTACGATACCAACATTTTATTTTCACAGCCACAGGCACAGGTTTCCCATTTCTGGAAGAAACCCACCACATCAAACATTAACCCACCACGATTTTTCAATGCAGATTGGTGCCATAACCAAACTAAGGCTAAACATACCTACTGTGGACCACACATACAATTATATATGTACTCGCAACCACTGATCTATAGGCGGCAGGCCCGCTTCCCAGCCATTTGATCGTCAATTGTTACATTTTATTTTTTTATCACAACCCCACTGCTGAGCACAGGTCTCTCCATTTCTGGAGGACCGGACATTAACTCATCACACTTTTCCAATGCGGATTGGCGGAGTTTCCAGACATGGATTAAATATTTGTAGGCCATACATATATTTATTCCGATATGGAAATCAAACACTCGACCATTGACTCCGTGGGCGAAGGGTCACACCACTGAGTCAATTGATCGTCTTATATTATGACACTGTTAAATTAATAATTTGATGCATATATACAGTTATCAATTATGCTCCATAATTTCGTCCTCTATCCTATATGACTTTTTAACTGCGTAGTAAGCACCCTTGTGCTACTACGCTATCACAATCTTTAAACTGAGCAAATTGTTACATTTTATTATCAGTTATTAATTACATTTGTATATAAGTTGTTTGGGTAATAATATCAAATCTAAAATATTTTTATTTGATAGAATTATATGCAGCATATAAAAATAAAAAAAAATAAAATCTGTGTCTACGATATGGATTTTTACATCGTTCATTAATGTGAGTATAAAACTACAATATGTCTCCTGAACATAAAGGAACGTTAAATCGACGATAGGCTCACATGCGATGAACCCGCACTAATGCGTTAACCGAAGATCCACATTTCCTCAGCTAAGTGCGTACCCAACCCCTAACGCAATTTATGCAGATCTCTGCTATTTTTCTTAGATGTTTTTATGGTTAGGTATATCTATGTATATATACATGTTGAAGTAATTTAAAATTTGGTCCTTAGATGTATTATATGGATACGAGTATGCAGAAATTTTCTAAAATAATTAATGAAGTCTGACCTTACTATGCTGAAATTTTCCATTCACATAGAGATTCAAAAATTACTTTGCTAAAATCAGCGAAAACTAATTTCAGAACATTGTTTAGGAACCAGTAGATTATCATATTTCTTAAGATACAAATATGATAATCTATATTCCTGTCTAAAAACTCCTTCATCCTCCTCGTTATTTCAAATTTCTTGCTCGATCTATCCGCGTTAGTGGTGAAACGTGTCAACAGGTTACAAGTAAGCATATTTGTGACCTACTTGTACGTTTGTCTACTTTTTCCGAAAAAAAATTATACCATACATTTTTAAAGTCTATAATATTGCATAGAGAGGATGGATGAAAGCCGACTGGTAAAATAAATTTAAATTGCGGATCTGGATGGAAGGGAAGACCAAGGAAAACATACCTTGACCAAATTGACGAAGATTGTAGAAAAGGTCAGGTTAAGAGTACCCGTGATCGACGAGCTTGCATGAAGAGAGTGATGAGTGTGGAGGAAGAAAGAAAAGTATGCCGAGATCGTAGCAGATGGAGATCTGTGGTCTCTGCCTACCCATACGGGACACGGGCATAATGATATATATGAATGAATAATATTACTTAAATTATATAATGAGTAACGTGTGTTTTTAAAGTAAATTACGCATCTCTCATATTTACATAAATAATATAATATATAAAATATGATCCGTTGACAGAGTTCATAATTGTAGGTCAAGAAGATACGGAGGTCAAATTCAGCGTATTTTACATAAAACCTTTTAATCTGAACGAGCTCGACTCTGTTTGTATTTGATCTTAATATTTCGCCCTTTTCATTAGTATATTTTATTCGAACTTTTCTTTCTTTTTTATATTCACCGATTAATGGCAAAAATTTATTACCAAATCATGTTCGTACTACTGCAGTTACAACAGTATTTTAATATATGTTCTTTGTAAACTTTAAAAACAACATAAACAATTTAGTTTTTTTTTTCTGAGTTTTAATCATATTCATAGTTTTATATTACAACAATAAAAGTAATCATAATTCATTTTCGCATGTTATTTTAGTGCATGCTCAAATAATATGGAGGCTTTGGGTTTGGCTGTTGTTATAACTTAAGTTTTATTTATAGTTGTGGTGTTCAAAATTCAAATTCTTTATTTCGACATGAAAAATACATTTAATTTAGCGAATATCAACCTGTTATTATTAATAAAACTTTAGCGCCATTTCGTTATTCTGTTAAATAAAGTTCTGTGTAATCTCGTTTGCTACAGTTAGTAAACATATATTTACGTCGACTTAATAGTTGCGTCGTGCGCTTGTTAGACCATACGGTTGACTGATATATAGACTGCACACAATTTCATTCGAGTGAGATTTCTCGATTTTGAAGATATATATATATATATATATATATATATATATATATATATATATATATATATATATATATATATATATATATATATATATATATATATATATATATATATATATATATATATATATATATATATATATATATATATATATATATATATATATATATATATATATATATATATATATATATATATATATATATATATATATATATATATATATATATATATATATATATATATATATATATATATATATATATATATATATAGACTGCCAGCTTTAAATAAGGTTCATGTAATTGTCCACTTATGACTTTTATTTTTAATTTCGTTACAGATACGTATAACTCAACGACAGCTGCAATCTTCTTTATTGATTTATGAAATATATGTTATAAATACATCGAACACTTTTGTTATATATTTTTACATTGTATATATGAAGTCATTTAGAGAGCTATGGAGATGGCAATACTTGGAGATTCTCTTGTGAATAAAATTGAAATTGTAAAAATTGGCAAAGAAACGTATCTTTTTGAAATGACAAACTTATATCTCAGTGGGTTGACAAAAAAACGACAACTGATCATTTGCGAAGTCGAATCGGCTAAGAATATTAAAAATACCCATAGCAATGAACATTAACTACAGATTAATACCTCTAATGAGTAAAATTATTGAATAAACATTTCCTAATATTATTGGTAAATGACATACATACAGCATCCGTTTTTATCTAAATCTTCAAATTTGCATGGACTCAAACGAATCAATTTGTCTGAAGGCATTCAGCACACATCGCAAGATGTTTGTCGAATATTTTTTGTAAACATAAAGGGTTACATGTTTTCTTTACACAAAGAACTTTTATGTGATTCAATGGAGTTGAAATGATGAAATTGTAGGCGAAAGTAGTTAGAAAGATTCGTCTGAAGTCAAGTGTAAAGACGCTAAATATACATTTTAACTCATTTTGTTTCAGTTGCTAATCCTAATATAGTATTATTCTCCGAAATCTCGTTCTCTATCCTATATAACTTTTTAACCAGTGTGCATTGTGCTAACCTCTTGTGAAACCTCATAATGCTAACCTTGTAATAATCTTATGTTCAACTTCTCCTGAAACTAGATAGTTTTTGTTTAAGTTCACTGCTTTCTAACAAAGTCCATGGCTTACTTCTCGTGAAAGCTCCAAGGATGCAGTTGAAGGATATTCAATATTATGCGAATGTACAAAACAAGCTAACCTCTCGTAAAAGCTGTAAGAACGTAATTTAGGTGCATTTTACAGAAAACAATGTGCGTTTTAACTACACTGGCTAACCTCTCGTGAAAGCTCTTAGATATAATATGCTGTTTATTTTCAATACCAAGCACTCTTGTGTTCTCATGGTTAACCTTATGGGAAAACTCTAGAGATTTGTGCTTATTGGAATTATGCGCATCACGTTCCAGCAGGCAGAAAATCAGTACACGACTATAAATCTATCGAGAACAAAGAAACTAACCCGGGTAGTTATATCTCCATTAGTTATATGTAGAAAACAATAACTATGCGACATATATTCAAAATCAGCTTTAAAACAACACATTTGTCACAAAAAAATCTCTCTCTCAAAGTCCTAAGTCCCCCTGATGGGACATAGGGCAGATACGACGTTTCTCCATCTCAACCTGTCGGAGGCCATACGCTTGACTTCGCTCCAGGATACGCCCATCTTCTGCACTTCGGGCATCACAGAGCGCAGCCGAGTTTGTTTTGGATGCATGTTTTCTTTTCCCCTGCGAATTCCATTCGAAGGCTGGTTTGGGGATATGTCTGGCGTGGCGCCAGAGAGTATGCTCTATCCATCTCCATTTTTCTCGACCTATCTGGACATCTATTGGGTCCTCTTTTCTGATTCTCCGCAGCTCTTCGTTGGTTCACAAAAAATATTTTGCATTAAATCGTCGAAGTAGTGAAAACGGAGTCGCACAAAAGTACGATTACATCGACAGATCAGTACAGGACGCGTCAGCGCAGGAACGTAGCGAGTCGGCTGCGTTCCGCTTTTAGCCTTTATAAGCTTTAAACATTGTGATAACGTAGCAGCACAAGGGTGCTTACTACTTAGTTAAAAAGTCATATAGGATAGATGACGAGATTATCTCGCATAAGTGATGATCGGACCTCACTACGTTAGGTAGTCCTGTATAATTATTATTATTTTTTTGATACAATGAGACGTCGTCAAATTTTGTATGATAATATTATTGTATGAATTATTTCTCTATTTTCATTTAAACAATTAAAAGCCACACTTGAACGTATTTTATTAGATTGACTAAGAATGTGACTTAATATTGTAAAGATGACTGTATAATAAATTACTTAATTATATTAATAGTAATTTAATGTTGTTCCGGTATGAAAAGTACAATTTTTTATGAACCAACAGCGATTAAAATAAAACTGTACTAAAAATATTTTAATGATAATTTAAATTTCTTATTACGGGAGCAAACATAAGGGTTTAATAATAATTATCACTCAATATATACATCAAATTTATATGCAATACTTTGATTAAAATGAGAATAATAATTGAAAATTTAATCTCGTCACTCCGTTGAGACGATATTAATTAAATTTTAACAAAGTGTTTAAAATTCTGTTGCCATAATTAATTAAATTTAATTAATTTTAATACAATAAAGCTTTTTGTTGTATTTATACGCTCATTATATTGTAGTTAGGCTTAGGAACTGTTAATATTATAAATATAGATTTTGTGCTTTTTTATAGCTCATGCATATGCCACAGCTTGATTTCTGGACATAAACATCCCACACTTATCCAGGGTGAATCAGTGGATCAACCAGTTTCGTTTTATTGATAACAACTATATTAAGTGATAAATTTTAGCGAATTTCTGTCTGAAGAAGAAGAAAAAACATTCATTTTATAATTAATTAAACTTTAATATATTTGAATATATTTACTAAAAATAGAATTATCAAAAAATATTATTTTTTTTAAATACAAGTATTTTTTAAAATGCTTAGTAGTATCTACATATATTTATATTTGAATAGAAAACTCATTATAGTACTCATTCTCTATAAATAAAGTATTTAGTCTGATTTGCATATACTTTAGAAAAAAATTCAACAAAATATTTGTACATCAGTATCGAGTTATTAGCTTTTTACACACATTAACGTTGGTAAACATTATGTATTACGTTCAAAACTATAACATTTTTACTTACGCGTGGATTTATCGCAGGAACTAGGTCATCTAGAACAAAAATAAATTAATACGTTAGTTCAAATTAATTATTTTATAAGTTACAAGGAATTAAGTATAAATTTACTTTAGCTATTATTTATATACTATTATAACTTACTGGACAAAAAACGATAATTTCAAGTTTGCTTTTATGCGGACATATTGAAATAACAAGAAATATATAAAAAGTACATTAATATTAGAAATTAAAATTGAAAAAAAGAAGAGCGGTCTTTCCGAACCGATACGACATTGGAACCTTCAAAAAACAAGCCTATACATACCTAAAAGGCCGGCAACGCTTACGCGACTCCTGCGGTGTCGCGGGTCTCTATGGGCGGCATTGATTGCTTTCCATCAGGCGACACGCTCGCCCGTTTGCCCTACTATCCCATAAAAAAAAAGAAAACCACATCTTAACAAGATTCTACATAATTTAAAAAAAATATCTAAATAAGATGTGCCTTACTTTATTAAAGTTTAATTATCTATTACAAAAGTATGTACGAGTATATTAATAGAAAGTTAATAAATTGTATCCCATGGCTTTGTTTACGTCTGTAATGTATTAAAGTTTTCTTATTACAGAGTTCTTATACCTTAGCTTTTTTCTAAAGTAAACTATACCATTTTTGAATCTGTTTTCGTGGAGCTTACTAAAAAAATTGCCATTTAACGTCGGCGAGGACGAATTTTTTATAGCCTTAAGACCTTTATAACTTTGTTAATAAAAACTCAGCAACCAAATCTGTTACTAAGTGTTTAATCCTAAAATCTTGAAAACGTATTGGAAGATCAAGACGTAAGCAATCCATGAAGTTGTCTTTATGCAAGTAATCAAGTAGCAACGGAAAACGAACCACCTATGCGTTAGATTGACGCAAATAAGAGAGTCACATTATAATCGCTATTATAAACGGCTAAGCGAAATTTCAGATATGTCAATCTCGATCTTCGATCATCATTATCAATACAGGCGTAATATTTCATTGCCAGATGTTTGCCTCTTTCAAAATTGATATATTGCCGAAATTCCCACGCTTGTTGGGTGGATTGGAGACCGTATATTAGTTTTATTACTCCACCATTTGTTAATATTTCCTCTCATAGATACCTCGTACTATTTTATGACAGAAACCACACAACAACAAACAACACCATTTCTTTTCACACCTTCCATCCACATCCAAAACAAGAATTTCTTTCATTAGTCTTATTTATAATTTAAATATATATTAACCATCCTCTATATGCCAAAACTATCTAAGCATCCCTTTCTCAACTTTTGTCACGACACCTTCCTTTACTAGGGGAAGAACAAAAAGAACATACCTTGACCTGAAGTTCTTTAGAACGGTCTAGTCAAAACTACTCAATGTAAATCAATCATACTAAATTGAGAGAGTGATGAATCTGAATGAAGCAAATAAAGAGTGCCGGGATCGTAGCAGATGGAGGTTTATGGTCTCTACCTACCCCCATGGGAAACATGCGTGAAATGTATATATTTTTTTACACAACACCACTCTGTAGGAAGCACTGCGTTTAGCGGTTTTTCTGAGCTGTTATTACGCCGGGATCTGCGAGAAACAAGCCTACACATTTCGCTAAAGCCGGCATCGTTTTTTTATTCTTTTGATGTTGAAGATGCAGGCGGCATTGATTGTTTTTCAACATGCAACGCGCTCTTTTGTCTTCCTATCACATAAAAACAATCTGGGTATAATTAGTTATTAAGTCATTTATAACTTTCAACTGATTATGTATTATTTTTTTCATTTTCCCACTAAAATATCATCATCATACGGCATCCTACGGCGAGCCAATATAGGAAACACCCTCCCAAGGCAATGAATAAAAAAAAGTGTTGGGTTGGATTAGACAAGTGCTGGCGTCGAAACTATGTCGCGACATAGTCTCGAAAGCCACTCCTCGATTAGAAAGAGAGACATTTGCAGGATGGTTAGCAAAAGTTGAATGTGTGATACCGAAGATCGGGTTATAATACTATATAATAAAATAATAATAATGGGATAATTTGAACTATAATACGATATAACAGTGTCGGTATTGGAATGATTGTCGTTGAAAATATGCACAAAGTTATAATGGAACTTGTCCGAGTGTTATGTACCCAGTCACAACAGTATACAGTTCATCATGTTATCACGAACTTTGTAATGCGAACTGTTGCATTGTTTTCCGGTGCAACGACTCGGAAAATAATTTGTTTACAGTGCGTGTGTAAATGAGAACTTCCATATTTTCTATTTCAGGTGTAACAACATCCAGTACAATCATTGGTTTTAATATGTATATTTTATCTTTATACAGAATTATTGATACGTAAAATTAAAGGCTATACCTATTTATAATTGATTCGTTTGATCACGATACTGTTTCTTTATACGATTAAACATATAATATTATACATTATATTTAATAAGGTGTTTGCGTTTTTATTTTTTTAATAGGATAGACAGACAAGCAAGCGAGTCGTCTGATAAAAAGCAATCAACGTTGCCCGTAGAAATCCACAACATCGTAGCTATACTGCTTACTGGTTGACCGACCAAGCGTTTATTTAAAAATATGTGAAAGACAAGTTAGTTACAAGAAAGTACTTGGATGGCAATCATCACGAGAAATCATCTAGCCATCGCCCGACCTCCAGGTAAAACGGAAACATACAGCATACTGAGAATTAAGACACGATTACGTCTAGAGACGGCATGAAATTAGTTACAGACAAATACGTAGCTCCAAAGTGGCAGCTAATAACCGTGGGGTCACCCTACGAGCAGAAGTCCAGGCAATGAAGATCAGCTCTGTGACTTGATACCCTGCACGTACAGAAGCCCTATCTGTTCATTCTATATAAATAAATAGGTCTAAAATCCTCAAAATAATTTTGAAGGAAAAGTTTAATACTATATTATATAAAAGTAAGCATTTCCGTGACCTAATTCCTTGATACACAGCCCGAGGTGAAAAGGTCCGCTACAAATCCTTTGAAATTAGAAAACTTCTGAAAATGACTGTCCTGTGCCTTGGATTCACGAAGAAATTATTATATTATTCTCTAATATCGAATCTAACTGCACTCAAAAATCACACTATTAAAGAAAAGTTTGTACCTCGGTGCGGAAAAAATCTTACAAATTTCACTTCTCTTATTCTTCCCTTTAATTTTATTTTCCTCTCCCAGGACTAACTGACTGAAGGAGTGTCATTTACTCCTTCGTGATTTGCTTACGAATCAAAATGATTTATTTTGATCCATAAAATTAAATAGAGTTTTTAGGATATTTATTTTGAATCATGAATAGTATATCATTACGAAGTAAGTAAATTACAAAATGATTATTATAACAAGAATATGCTATATACATATCACAGAGGGGTTCCGTTAATTAACTTAGACTGTAAGCAATAAGACTTTTAATCAACACGTAACGTAGCGTGATATTAATGTGATTAAAGAAGTACAAATGCCTATAATTTGACATTTATTTTAATACCGCGCAATGGTTGAGTAAGTTCTCTGAATTCAATACGTGATACATACAATTATTGTATTTAAAGCTTAGCATACTAACTAAATAATATGTTCGATTTGTGTTTTCTAAAATAGTATTTATACAGCTCTTCAAGTTAGCTGACTTAAGTAGCAATGGGCCACTACAACACTTGTCTACTCCAACGTTTGTCGGAGAATTCTCCGACAAACGTTGGAGTAGACAAGTGCTGTAGTGGAGACCGCGACTCGGCAAATGTAGTGTGGGATGCCTGTCCCTATTAGATGGAACAACGATCTACGCAAAAGCGGCTGACAGAGACAGGATGCGTGTAGCCGAAGATTGGGCTAGGTGGCGCGCCTTGAGTGAGGCCTATGTCCAGCAGCCTACTGCCGCGGGCTGATATTGATATTGATTTAAAGACAACGTTTTCACGAATGTTGTCTTTAAATATTACTAATGTAACTACGTCGTAAATTAAAATAAACCTCACTAATGTAAATGTCAGTAAATAGGCACTAGCGTCTACCTGCTTTTGCAGGCATAGATGTTCACTAAAGTGAAGGGCTCCTCGAACGTTCTGATTCTCGATTTGATTTCTAATTCAAAGAGTCGTGTGCTAGGATCTCCTCCATAGTTTTCAATGCAACTTCTCTCTTGTGGAGCAGACGTACTGTCAGTGTATACGTTTCGGCACCGTAAGAGAGTATAGTTTCGATTTCATCAGCGGCCATAATTTTTAGGCTTTTCATTAGTTTCATAAGAATCCCTTAAATGTTTTTTTTGGGTAAAATGCCATTATAGTTTAATCATTCCTCACAAATTTCTTTGTCCTGTAGTCAAAGTTCCAACAAAGAAAGTCTAGCCATTTTCATGTTTGGTGTAGATAATCAGAGAGCGTTTTTTGTTGGTTGTAAATAATGACCAAAAAAATAAATCACACAAAAATTACGTAATATATAGATCTATTTTAATTTAATTATTATTAAATAATATATATCATATCTATGTTGGAATATATTATGATTGCGTTTATAGCCATCATAATAGAGTACGAAATGTCTAATCCTATAGTAATAATTACTTCCTTATCGGTTATGAGCCCAATAAGTCAACTTTATTTAGTCGATTGATTATTTGTACAGTCTGAGAAAATTAGTAGAGAATTTTGCCTCCTACTTAATAATTACCTTGAAAAATACAAGATTATAAATAAATACTATATATTATGGTATTTTTATTCGTTTTTGTTTTTAGTTAAAGCTATTAGAAGAAAAAAAACTTCTGTTATATAATAGGTGACTATTTAAAAGAGTAACTGTTGAATTTAAGAAGAATGGACTGTCAAAAGGACATTAGATGAAAAAATACGAATTATATTACTTTGAAGTATAAATAAATAAGTAATTCATATTGATTACATTTAATAATCTAATTTCTAATAACGATTTTTCACAAATTCTATATCATATGTAATTCGATAAACTGCGTAGTCTTATTTATTATGGATTTGATCCAAATAGACTTTAACATATTCAGCAATGAATTCGAACCCCATCTTCCATAATATCGATTATCCATTTGATAATAAAAGTAAGAGCCTTTGGGTTGGCACTCAAATTTCCACCTACAGATTCTTCCTAAAATTCGTACACGTGGCTAGAATAGACAATTTTTTCTTGTGAAAACTTTCGTTACTTCTTTTGCTTAACTAAATATATTGGGATTACAACGATGTTTTTCAAAGTTTACATTCATGAGTTTTGTTGACATTGATTTTTAAATATAACACAATAAACTAAACTGACTTGTATTACATACATGCAGAGTTAATCAACAAACTAAATAAGATTCTCTATATTCTCGTTATTGCTCGGTGATATATATAGAAAATAAATTTTAATCTTTATTTATATCGTATCCTGTTATCCATAAAATTTGTTAACTTTTGTAAATAACTCTTTCAGGGCCACCCAATTCTAATAAAGTTTAATGTGTCGTTTTGTCGGTATATATTGTATTCTCCCTAGTTAAATGAGCAAGTTGGTCACATAATGGTAACACACAAACGCTACCCATAAACACTTGCAACATCAAAGCTATTACAGATATATGAATAATGGCAGAAGAAATAACGATAGATGGGATAGAAAAATGTTAAGGAAAGGATTTGATCCTCCGGCTTTGAACGCTCACCGAAAGAAGGATAATGGCGAAGCTGCCTTCCTGGATGAACTGGCACATTCACACAACACCAAAATTTTGACAATTTAAAAATTTGGTAAAATTTATGACCTTTTGAAAATTTTATCAAAAAAAATGGCATAAATGCAATAGCGTCGTGGTAGAGCCATCGTATTGGTATTTCTTTAAAGTGTATTTTTTTAATTATTGACGTTACGCAAACGGGACGGTACAGCGGTGATTTGTGCGTATTTGTAACAATGCAATCATAACTAACCTAGTCTATAAAAAATATTGTTTTCTAACCATAATGAGTCACTGGTCACTTGAATAAAGAATATTATTATTATTATTATATGTTACTCAGACAAAAGTACCAAAAAGATCAAAATGTATTTAATTATGTATTTTCACACAAAAGAACATTGTAATAATAATAAATAAATGTCATATGATCTTTAAGTACGTCCACAAGAATCTTCCTACCAAGTCTTATAATTACGACTTCTTATTATAGCGACTGAAATAAATTTCGACATAAAATTATTTTCGTATGTGGAATAAAAAGGTAAGTACTAATGTAATACACTGTTCATTCTAGGATCCGTGAGAATGTTATTAAGTTTGGGAGTATAGTGCTATTACATGTGAAATATAATGGCAAAATGCCAGTGTAGGCAATTTAATGTACAAACCTCGATAACTTTTCATTCATGGGATCACGGGTTTTTGGCTTTTAGTAAATTCGCATTCGGCATACAACTAAATATTTAGACAATAAAGGTAATTTTAATTATATTATAAGTAATTACCTGAAACAGTTATTTATAGAGCAGAGTTGAAAGCGACATGTAATGAAATAATTTTCTGTTATAGGATTTCCATGTTTTCAAAGGTATAAGCGATAGAAAGAGAATTTTCGATATTTTAGTGATCATCATCAGAAAGGCATTACAGCCGCAACCCACTCGCGGCTGTAATGCCTTGGCATGGTTCAGTAAATTTTTCCAGTCAGATTTTCGTTTAGCTTTTTCTCTCCAGCCTCTCATACCGATTGCCTTTAAGTCGTGCTCGATTCTATCTAGCCATCTGAGCTTAGGCCTTCCGCGGCTTCTACGACCCTCTGGTTTGCTGTCGAGTAGGCGAAGTTACCGATGTTGCCTTGAATATACAAGCTAAAGTGGCAACGGTTTGTCACATCAATAACAATTATGATAATTGCTTTAGTAGATACCAGGACTTATCTACTAAATCAATTCTACAATAACATTGACACCGCGATTCATAAGTATCTGACAAAACCTGAATGCTTGAAACTAAAAATCGGGATAAAAAGTATGTCTTGGGAGAAGTCTAATAAGCAATATTGATACCATCGTCCTGAGGCAGTCCACTGCTGGGCATAGGCCGTGCGCAAACCGTACTATTGCCAAATATGTTCTACACAGATACAAGAATACAGAGTCTGCCAGCCACACTGTGCAAATAATCTTTCCATATACCGAACATAATAGATTGTATATTTAGTATATTATATACATATGTTAATATTATATACACATATGTACATTCAAATATCGGCTTATAATATACATCAGCTAAAACCATCATATTCAGAATATTGTTCGAGAGTTGTTAGCTCAGACTAACTTTAAATTTTCAAAACTTGATCAATAACTTCGACAAGCGTGCAAGTATACGTGACACCTCACCATAATCTAAATTTCAAAATTCAAACTTTTAATGCAATATATTTTATAGGATCTAGTTATTATTTCTACAGCTTTTAAATTCTTTATTAAACATGATCTCATTCAATCCTTAAAATTACCATTACCTTTAATTTAGTATACATTCATCAACAGACTGCGGTAGTCCACTGCTGGACATAGGCCTCCCGCATGAAGCGCCACCTAGCCCGATCTTCGGCTTCACGCATCCACTTTCTGCCAGCCGCCCTGCGCAGATCGTCGCACCATCTAACCGGGGGGCGTCCCACATTACGTTTACCGAGACGCGATCTCCACTCCAGAACTCATTTGCTCTAACGATTATCGGATCTCCGACAAACGTGATCAGCCCATTGCCACTTTAGTTTGTTAATTGGAAAGACTATGTCGGTGACTTTAATTCTCTGGCGGATTTGATCATTCCGAATTATATCTACCATAGTAACTCCGAGCATATCTCTCTCCATAACTCTCTGAGCTTGTGCAGCAGACGGATTTATTATACATAATAGGTATGTATTATTAAAAAACGAATTTTTAAGCATAATATCATGATATATTATTATTTCAAAACAAAGCATAAAAAAGTTACCTCTTAAAATTATTATTATTATTTAAATATTATGCAATAAATTCATCTCTTTTACAAAACTTAGCTTTAGAATAGAACTAAATTTTGTTACTCTCCCTGAAGGACATTTTTAAAATACTAAAAAAAATTACTAAAATTTAAAACAATATTAATATTATAATATAAGATATAACAATATAATATAAGTTATATATAACTATAAAATCTGAACTTCGTTTAAAGTTAATTTTAACTATGCTACATAGGATACATAAACAAATGTCCGCTGAAAGCCCCAAACCTTCTTAACACATACAATACAAATGGTATTCGCTAGCGTAAAGTTTTAGTCTCTAACTTTTTAATGGACGAAAATTGAAATGGATGACTTTGCTCCATCTGAACAAAATTTGGCTTAATAGGAATTTAATCTGACTAAATATCTGTCTGTGAAACAAGGTAATCTATATTAACCCTTAATGACTTTTCAAAAGTAATAAAATGTGCATGCATGCCCACTTTATATGCGTTGATTCTTAAAGTAATAGTGTGATGTACTGATATGACATTGTATGATACTTTATAGTTACATATATATTTATATTACTAAAGGACAAACAAAAGAGCAAGCGTGTCCTTTCAGCAAGAAATGGACACAATTATAAAAACATTAAAACCATTGTTGAATTTTACGAAATATATTTTTACAGTCAATACATTATAAACGTGCACTGCTTTATCTATCATCTCCATCCTCCTATTTCTGGAGAAATGAACATAGACCCACCATAGTTATTCGAGGTGGATTAATTGAATACTCAGTCGGAATTAATGACATTAAAGCAAACATATATATATATATATATATATATATATATATATATATATATATATATATATATATATATATATATATATATATATATATATATATATTATTTCTCTCGGTGTGGAATTGAACCCATGACTATTGACTATGAAGTGGTGACTTTGTCACTGAGTTCGTTGATTTGTCACTAAATATTTTAATAATTATGGCGTTATATTGGTTTTATAACAACTTATTCTATAGGACGTAAAGATGCAAAAATAAAATATTTTTGTTTTCGTATTTTCGAAGCCCATACTATAACAGGTACTTGTTTATCTTGAAGTACACACGAATAATAATATATTTAAAATAATATCTATTATATAAAATATTTAATGATAATAGATATCATTAAATTAGTTATACTGTTAGTAGTATTAATAAATAAGCTATCATAGAGAAAGCAATAAAAGATGTCAAAAACTTAGAACAACAAAAGTATCTAGAGATGAAACTTGAATCAACATTAATTAAAATTCCGCAATATTCTGTTAATTATGGTTTAATAAGTAAAACCGAGCAACACCAAACTTTATAGCTTATTACTTGTTGTGTGTTTTGAAACTCAGGAATGTTGCTATTTCCGTTACGTATTTTAATAGTATTATAAATAAGAAAGTTATAAGAATTTAAAAACACACAATATTGAAGTACGTATTACAATGATGTGTTTTCACAAACTCACCATAATTTGTAAGTATATTATACTAAAAAATTAACTAACGCATCTAACTAATTTGTCCAAGAATTTATTCAATTACAAATATATTAAAAAAATATTGTATAATGTGGTACTTGAAATTTTACGGGAGGTACTTTTAAGATTTACGATAACTAATATCAATTAAAAATATTAGACTCAAACATTAAATGTATGTAATATGTCTTAGGTCTTAATTAAATTTTATCACTATTTTTATCAATTAGTTTTTATAATCGTCGAGATTATATATTTCAAATATGGGCAATTAAAATTACCTGTGGACCTGGCAATAGGTCAACACTGCGGGACAGGGGATAAGAGGTCAAATAATTAGAATGAAATAATTGAACCAATCAATATATACATAGATAGCTACGGATGTAAACCCGTTCCTCAAGTACATTCAATTGATAGCTTACAATGGTTATGCGCTTACTGCGATCAGCCTAAATACCGTAATTTCGTGTAATTAATGTAATCAACAAGCGCATGTAACTCTCGAGTTGTGTAATAAAATTTATTGTTTGTTTACGTACTTACACATTTCTTAAACCCTACACCAAGATTTGGAATTGAATATAGCGGTATTTAAGTAACTAATTAAATGGTGTTTACATTAATACATTTTTGTTTATAAAATAGTATATATGTATAAATATAACAAAATGTCTGAGAGCATGAATGAAATACATAATGTTGTTCTAACTATGAAATTGGCCATTGCAATCTGTATACTATATAATGTCTGTACTCGTATTCTTTTATTATAGATTTTTTATTTAATGTGTTATTTGTGCTATTATGCTTGTACAATATAATAAGTAAACATTTATGCGGTAATATTAAAATGAACCAGTTGTAAAATAAAATTGCTATTCCTCTCCGGCAGAGCTGTTACCGCTCTCTGTCTACTGTCTTGTCTAGTTTATTTCAAGTGAGCATCAGGTGGAAAATCAAAGGACTGCGTGTCCACTGGGCCGTGTAACTTGCCGTCCCGAGCTAAGCACACCGTTGTGTATGCCTCACACGCGCACCGAAACTTAGGAAACGTCTGCATGAAAAAAATCTCGTGTGTATGATAAGATACAATATTGTACGATTCAATAACTTAAATGTAATTGTAATAAATTCATATAAATTGATTCAATATTAAGGGTTTCCCTTTATATTATAATAAACAAATACTTCGAAAACACCTGTGAAGTAATAAATTGAATGTGAGTTTAATTTGTATGAATAATTTACATGAAATATAATTAAAATGTCATACTTATCAATAGACCATAAACATATGTAGAATTTTTTTCATATCAATACTTTAAATATTAATATTATAATACTAAATATTTTAAATGTAAAAATAAATAAATTAATTTAGATTAGACCCTAAGACCCTTCTAAAGAGACTGTTTCAATTTCTTCTTCAAAAAAAACATTTATTTATCTTATACATTGTCAGAATCCATTTGAGTAAATTTGACTAGGACACTAAAAAACTAATTTTGTTTTATAATTTGAAAACGTTTTATATATTCTTTTTACTTTAGGTATTAAAGAGAATTTATGAGGCATCGTATACGCATATAATTATCCGTTATATGGAATGAAAAGTGAGTAGTGAGGAAAAATATTTTTTGGAGCTGTAATAATTACACTAATCTTTTTTCTAGTTCTGTGTGAACTCATGGGATTAGACACCTTTTTACATCCCGTATATGCGTCTGTTAAGTCATTAATCATGTGTGATGATGATCCCACCATCAGTGGGATGTTTTCTGCACTGATACGCCCCACAATATCCTAATTGGCAGTCGGGCTCAGTATCGATGTGAATGGGAAGTTTAGAACCCTTTCTACTAGATGGTTCTGCTCGCGCACGGGTTAATTCAATAAATGTATGCGGCTTACGAGTATTGCACTATATTGCCTTATAACTTCCGAATAATGTACATGTCTGGTCGAAGCTACTCTTAATTTCACACGTCTATATCCCGAGTCCGACAATGTCCACACCCTGTGTCCCTCCATTTCTCGAGATATAAATATTATACAGATTGACGGTGAACCCAGACTTGGAATAAACCTATAAGTCAAACGTATACTTATTCCAATACAGGAGTTGAATCAAATTAGTGGACTTGGACTTGGATTGAAGTGGCAACATCGTTAAACATATCGATTATTTCATATCACATACGTTACAAACAATGGTTAACTAACATTTTAAAGGGATGAAGATATGTATGGTCGAATACCTAGCTATCCTTTTTTCGATAGTCAGCTGTTTTACAGGCTGGTTTTAAGGTACATCAGATGTAGACTTCATTACGGTGAGTAGTTTTATTTTAAGAGTATAAAGTTTGTTTTTCAAAAGTTTTGAAATAATTTTGCTGAAACTAACAAATATTGGTATTTGGTAAATGGTAGCTGCTCGAAAGTACTCCAATCGGATTGAGTGGCTCGGGTCCAATTGTTCGGATCAGGATGCTTATATTACTTTAATCTTCAGTTCTAGAGTAAATTCATATTTTAACGTATTATGAGTCATAGATATAATTAATATTTCGGTTTATTCGAAGAAATCGAAGCTGTGACCTTTCTAAGCTAGCTCCACACTAAGCCGTTTCGGTCATCATATTATTATAGTAGAGCTGTAAAATAAAAATGCCAATTTCTAATATTAAATTCGCGATACAGCTAAAAACAAAAGTTATTATTTACAATTTCGTAGAACGTCGGTAACAATAAGTTGTGTAAGTGTGTTGTGCTCATAAATTTGTGAATTCTCAAAGGTTAAATTAAATATGATACCGCGCTGGCACCGTCAGGTAAATTACCCACGATCGCAATGCAAAACAAACAAAACGGCAACAATAAGGGTACTCGCTACTTTAATACTCACCCACGTAATTTCCTCCTCTCTTTTGGGCCGTTTTATCCTAATGGGGATACTTAGAGCCGAATTTTACTATGTACTTTACGTTCACTAGGGAAAATTTAGCATAATATATTCCACATGCATCTTTTTTTGTGTTCTACATATTTATTTTTCAATCTTAATTTTTAAAAATGTTATCTAATTTATTAAATTTTATCGCACATACACCAATTAAATCTTTAAAGTAACAATTTTCCGAGCACAAGCAGTATTGGCTTAATGGTATTGCTAACTATTGCAAGACTTCTTTTTAAAACAATAAAATAAGCGTTTTTACTAGTTCTTTGTAATTGAGTCTTCCAATTTTCTATTACTACTATATATTCTAAAGAAACTGAAAATTTTAGATAGATAATGAAATATAGTGGATGTGTAAGAATTTCACTTTTCTATTTACGCATTTTTATCAACCTCTACTGTAGAATATGTGTGGGGTTTGTCATTAAAAATTTTGGAGCAATTTCCTACTCTTGGGTGCTTAAACTTTTCAATCAATATTTAATAATTAATATATTCTTACATTTTTCGTATACTGCCTACTTCTAATCACAGCAATTTGACTGAAAACCCTCTCATTTTTTTGACACTCATAATTAATAGCTCATTGGAACACGGCCACAAATAAACCGAATCTACTTCCAGCATTACCTGTATATTATTGTATAACCTTATCCGTGAGATTCTTTAGTGAAATCAAATGTTTCCCAACGGAAGAAATTGCTTATTCATTATCAACGTTGGGTCAAAACATATCTTGGATCATGACACCACATTTGGAACTCATTTACAATATTGACTAAAGCTATTTATGTTAAAATTATATGTTAAAATGTAATGGAAAGAATTAACTTACTGATTACATAAATTTATTTGAATTTATAAGTAATTGATGTGTAATTGTAGAAATTTTATTTACAATGATCATGCG
Organism: Baronia brevicornis; assembly: GCA_031353405.1. NCBI lineage: Eukaryota > Metazoa > Arthropoda > Insecta > Lepidoptera > Papilionidae > Baronia > Baronia brevicornis. Next base: position 26,790 of record JASFAT010002332.1, on the reverse strand, counting down.
TTTAATAAAATTAATACTTTAAAAATCACTTAGATTTAAATAAAATTTAGAAATTAATCATGAACAGTTTTCAGCAACTTCTTTTTCTAGAATTCCATATCCAAAAGTATTTTATTTGGCGATTCGATCTTGTAACCTTTAGAAAATAGGCCCACACGTTTATCAAAGGCTGGTAACACAATACCTATGCTGTTGGAGGTATCTTTGGGTTGTGTTAATTTCTGCCTGTCAAGCGATACGCTTGCTCGTTAGCCTTCACATCCCATTTCTATCGCATCCAAGAGGTGATTAAGACTCGTAATCTTTGGTACAAAGACTATGCACACTAAAACACCAAATGTTACCAAACATCTAAGTAAACTAGGCAACGGAAAGGGATTCGTGACGAGAATTAAGAACAACCTTAACTTCCTAATGGCTTAAGTTGGTGTCATTTTAAGTGACATTTGATTGTTTTCAAGTGTTACTTGAAAAAGAAACTTGAGAACTTTTAGAGATATCTATAAATATAATATACTTTTTGTACTCAAAAGCATTTTATTCAATAAAGCCTTTTAAAACATCTTAAACAAAAACTTTTTTAAGAGATATGAAGGCAAACGAGCAAGCGTATCGCTTAATAAAAAGCAATTAACGCCACCCAAAAACTTTCTCTGTACCATAGGCATGGGAGAAACGTAATTGGCCTCTGAAAAATGTGTAAGTTTGTTTTTTTAAGGATTTAATTTTGTATCGTTTTGGATATGCCGCTGGAGGCAGCTGGTAAAACTACCATTGGATCAAGAAATAAGATCTCAGCAAAGAACCTGAGGAGTCGTAATGTATATAATTGTCCTCGTATACGTTTTACATTAAATAACTTATTAAATTCACGTAATAAAAAAGAAATTTTTTTTTACGTACAAATGATTGCTGTAATGAACCACGAATGTTGAAAGCAAACCGCAGAGTAACTGCCCTACTTGGTTTGAAAACTGTGAAAATGAGAAGTAGTATATTACCAGAAACAGAATTTTTTGACATTATAAATCTGAATTGTCTAGTTAGTTTTAACTAATTATTGTTATAACAATATTTTTGTAGTACTTTATATTTTAGTTCATGTTGAGCTTGAATACTTTTTTATAGGGACATGCTTTTGTATTAAGAACAGGGAATTTCAATTACTATTTTCAATTAAGAATTGTAATAGCTTTATCTATGTAGCCGGAAAGATGTTATCGAGTAAAATGTTTATTCAAGCTGCCCGAGAACTTTTCAACAAAATGCAATAAAATCCGTCGAAAACTTAAAATGTCAACGTCGCCTCTTTAATTCGAGCAAAAGAACTTATTTCTTTCCCCAGGCCAAATTTTGGCACTCGAGAAGTACTCAATGGAAATCGATACTAACTGAAAAAGTTAGTGAGTTACATTTTGTCAATCGCTTTCGTTATGGAGCACGAAGAACAATTACCAGTTAGCCTCATATTGTTTTTTCTTTTTAAACAGGAGACAAAAATGATGTAGCAATGTATTTTGTAATTGTAATTCATATAATTTCGTAACATTTTTTTCGTATAATATTATATTTTTTGCAGCGTATAGATAAATAACCTACCAAAAAAAATGCAAACGTCATCAAAACTATTAAATTTGGACGCAAATTTGGGTTAAAGTAAGGAAATTTTTAAGTCCGGTTCATAGGAATGAAATTACGCTGTGAATTGAATATTTTTTTCGTATATTACACATATACATATTATATAAATACACACACATAAATATTATACATAAATATTTATGTGAGTGTGTATTTATATAAGAAGTCTATAATCCATTTTTATCTTATTATATGGTGGTGCAAATACCACCTTTACCCAAGCACTATTCGCAGTTTCACCCACAGGTTGATTGAGAGAGAATGGCAATCTTACTTTAGACCACTTTAGAAATCATTGATTACTAATACTAATTTGTGATATTATTATATAATACGAGATTATGTTTTAGTCTCATAAACCAGCTTTTCGGGGCTAGCCTGCGGCAGTCCCTCAAAGCTATGCGAGCGTTTCGGGCTTTGCCACAGAGGGGGGTGTCACCAGAATTTTTATTTTTCTCAGCTGAGAATGGCCGTGACATCCCTGACGACCTGTGTTATTTAAAAGCTACTTCAAAACAATACTTAATTAATTAATTAGCTTATTTTCTCGAATCGTTTTAAGTATTTTTTATAATAATTGGACTATAATTATTCAATATTAAATTAAATAGGCCCGTTTAAGTAAAAAGTCTACTTATGGATAGATTACAGAAGCTTAAAACTTGAATCCATTTCGATAATCCGAGAAAGAGCTCAATAATGGTTATTAAAATCTGAATGTTTGAAGGTTATTTCAATATTTTTAAAACCATGCTTGTGGAATCAGTATTCTTGTTAATCTATAAGATTAATGGAAATTTGATTTAGAGTGATTCTAGACATACAGAAATAAGGCTGACTTAACCGGGGAAGATCATCGCAGAATACTAACGTTAAGTTGTAGCATATTTCTGTCTCATCTTTCAGAACACCCCCTTACCCCTTCTTTTGTCAACTTTCCCTACCATTATAGTCATCTTATTACTAAATAGACAAGGCATGTACAGAGTCCTGTCCTGTCCATGAAAAACGATAATAACATACCATCAGTAGACCAGCTTTCTCATTTACCTTCCTATTCCGTAAAAAAGATTACACTCATAAACGTGGGCCTTCGTCAATGCTCCCTAAACTAAATGCATTGACAAAACAATTGCCTCGAAATCGGTTTTCGCAACGAGTATGACAGTTCAATCAATGAACGACGATTAAGAACAATTTACGTAATACATTTGACAACGATTTGCCAGCAGTATAACTCAACTGAGTAGTTAACAATATTTAATATAATAAACGCACAATAGGTGCATGTTGTCGTTGAGTTTCGAATACGTTTTATCATCTACCATCTACATTGAATTCTGTAACAATCTAATAATTTTATGTGAAAATAAGTCATGTTCTATAAATAGAATTATACGAATTTCAGCTCAAACATCAGTTTCTGATGATGAATAAATAACTCTGTTCGACACAATATCTGAAGCGTTTGCAGGACAGAATCTTTCTTACAAAAGCGATGTGAATAATGGACGAGTTTGTCTTTAGCAAGCTTAAATATAAGCATCGTGAAAATGTGATCTAATATATTTCTGTTTGGTCTTTTGACAACTACGTTTATTCAGTATGTACAAGATCGTATCACAAAGGGGACCATTAAACAAGTTGAATTTTGGAGTATTTTAAATTGGCTGTTTTGTAAAGCTGCGAGAAACATCTACAGGTGATAGAAGACTTATATGAAAATCTAGAAAACGGCCTGTTTATATAGGTGGAATATCTTTAGAGTATAAGAAAGATACGAGTTAGATATAAATAAAATCTTGACAAAGGTAGACCAGAGACAAAGCGTAAGTAAGAAGCAGTTAAATTGCCATAATTTGAAACCAATAAGAATAGTGACAAGATGATGATAAAGCTATACAAAATGTTATATACGCGATACTTCTAGGCGTACACAAAGATGTTACACAAAATTAACAGATAAAATTCTGCACGAATACTTATAAAAAAAATTAAGTATACGAAAAACAAAAATGTTGTACGTAATTTAGAAGTCAGTATTATTTAATTTTTCAGAGAAATAATCTAATAAAGATAGACGTGTGTCATTCGGAGCACGATGTGAGTTTCTTTTTTTGGACATAAAAGCCCTCCAAAAGAAAACTTATTTTATGATAAAGTATTCTAAAAGGTTTTTCAATTCATAAAGTTGTAATATGTAACTTTAAGAAGATTGATTACTAAAACGTGAAGTTGAAGTTTGTGCAAAACGTAAATAATGGCTTTAATAAGAGACCGATTAAAAAACGAATTTTTTTTCTAATGAATTATTTTCATAGTAATTTTGTAAAATAAATAATTATGTAATACATATATAAAATATAATTATAACAAGTGTAGTTTTGTTGTATGTATGTAAGTGTATGTATGCATAATTAAGTATGGTAAAATTGTAAATAATTATACTAAATATCGTTGAAAGTATTATAGCTTAGAAAGCTATGGAAAGCTTATGCTCGAAGTTTGGTGAAAATGGTTCAAAACGGATAAATTCACCGGAGAATTTAAGTCACCGACACATCCGCAGCTCTTCAAGTTAGCAAACTCAAGTAGCAATAAGCTGATCGCGTTTGTCGAAGAACCAACAACCATTAGCGTAAATTAGTGCTGATGTTCAAACATTATGTGAGACGCTCTTTCATTAAATGAAGCGGTGATGAGACCTATAGCAATGGAATGCTACATACAATGGCTGTTGATGATAATAAAAATTATTTTACTATCGTTTTTATACTGATGGGAAACTCTGTATGTATCTCATGTTTTAACATATTTTTTTTTATATTTAATTTGTTTCCCTTCTACTTATAACAATTATATTAATTTTTAGGCATTCGTTTTAAACGGTCAATCCATAGACTGTCGCTTAATTTTAATGTTTCAATCAAACTGATATTTTCATTGTCAAATATTGTAAAAACATTAAATATTCAATCAATCTATTTTATAAAACATCTCTCAAGAACTCAATCTATTTTATAAAACATTCGACACAAAATTTTTAAACTTTATTTTAAAACCTCAGCGAAAATATTGCGATGCTTAGCTTAAACCTATTCCTCTAACTCGTTGTAGTTGATACTCCTTTGAGCAACTTTTCCTGATTTTTCCCATGCAAATGTTTTTTTTTTCACACATGAAGTTATTCAGCCACCATTTTGACTGACGTAAGTCTTAAAGATCAGCTCCTTTTTTATTGTGTTTATGTAGTCAAACGCAATTACAGTTTATTTCACAGTAACAACATACCTATCCTACCTATCTCATCATCATCATCATCAAGGCATTACAGCCGCGAGTGGGCCTTAGCCTAGTCCAGTAAATCTTTCCTGTCGGATCTTCGTTTAGCTTTTTCCCTCCAGTCCCTCACACCGATTGTCCTTAAGTCGTCTTCGATTCCATCTAGCCATCTGAGTTTAGGCCTTCCGCGGCTTCTACGACTATCTGGTTTGCCGTCAAGTAGGCGTTTGGGTATTCTAGCCTCGTCCACGTCCTCGGTCCATTCGTACCACGTGCCTAGCCCAACGAAGGCGTCCAATCTTAATGGTTGTGATGACGTTCGGCTCATTGTACAGCTCATATAGCTCGTGGTTGGAAAAAGTACGCTATCGCTCATTTTCCAACACAGGACCAAAGATACGCCTCAAAATATTTCTCTCAATTACTAATATCTACATTTTTCAATTTGATGATTAATGGAGTCAAGCGTTACTTTACGGAAATCCATTACTATGTAGACAGTAGGAACTTTTACTTAGCTAAGATCCGTAACAAGCAAAGAAAAACAGAAAAATAATAATGTGTGTTTACTAATGGAAAAAGTGGACTTACGGGGAACTTAAACTAAATCTTACCGAAAAAACGGCTGTTAGCAAATTGCTTATCGTGGATCTTACCTAAGTAAAAGTTCTGAATGTCCACATATGAAACATTTATATTAATTTGAAAACTTTTTTAATACAACCCTATTTCTAGAGATTTAAACGTACACACATTAGACTTGTCTTAGGCAGATTGGAGAGACATGCAGATTAAATACCTCTAGGCCATAAATATATTTATTTTGTTTGTTACTGAGAATTCGGCCTTTTATAAGATTGTTATACTTTTCCGCTCGCCGGTCCATTCATGCTTTTGAAACGAAAATTGTCATTCATTTTCGGTATTTAAAAAAAATTATGGTAGAAACTCGCCTGAATTATGATATCATACCTCAAATCAACCTGAATATCGTATTAATTTTGAATTTTTGCAAATATAATGTGTAATTGTAGAATGGTACTACGTTGTTGAATCAAGTATGCCCAAATTAATGAAAAGGGAGGAAGTTGCCTTACAAATAAAATTTAAATATGACACTAGGATTGTATTTTTTAATAAAACGTACATATATTACCAAATAATAGTATCTCCTATGTATAAAATCCTTTGGCATCTCATATCATGCAAGATTCAAAATAATGTAAGTATCCGCAGCAACCAAACTGTAGCCAGAATTCATTTTCTGCAAGCTATTCTATACATTACACAATGAAAATAAAGACGATAATAGGATGTGAAATTTAAGTTAATATTACACAAAGTGCTGTGGCTATCCGTACATTGTTAAGGGTTCTGAAAAGGGTTTGAAACTCATTTCATTCTCGCATTACGGTACAACGGGATCAATGTTAATGTAATTAAAAAAGAGAAGCTTTTTAATGTGGTTGTTTTCGTTTTTGATATGTACAATGACCAATTCTTTTTTATATAGAAGCGACAGGCAAAGCAGTAAGTGGGGGTTCTTGTAACTTCCTAGGGTTTTCATTCCCAATAGCTCTTCGCACGTGTACTTTGAGAATATTTGCCAAATTGATACGAATTATTGCAAAAATTAAGTAACTATAGTTCATGTTTTCTACGTGCGAGAGAATATTTGCAAAAATTAAGTAACTATAGTTCATGTTTTCTACGTGCACTTTTTAAATTTCAAGAAGTTAATTCCAGATACAGAATAATTCAACTTGAAACTGCTGAGACGGACAATCTTTGCCAAATTGTGAAACGAAGTGTTTAAGTTTGAAACACTGTGTCTTTCACGTCTTGACTTTGAAAAATGGAGACAACTTTAAACTTCAAAGTTAGTCCTTACTTAAATTTCTTAAACTTAGTTTCTGAAGAAAATACAATATCTAAAAAATACATTTTATGTGATTAAAGAATAATTGTATTGACTTTTATTAATGATATTTCTAAGATTGGTTAATCTTCACTGTCATGGTCACTAATACAGCAGCAAAACTGATCTCCCTTCAATATGGGTGTTGCCATAACGGCAACACCCATATTGTTTTTAGTTTCGTTTTTATTATTGAGATGACAGCGCTGGCCGACTGACCCTATTCTGTACCAGAAACCACACAACACAACAAGAAAACATTTGTAAATATATACAAATATTATAATAAAATCTACTTCATTGCAAGTGCCAATAAATTAATTGTTAAAGTTGTTTTTACGATCTTAAAGTCCTAGGTTCAATTCTAGCTGCCATTTAATTATTGACGTGTAACATACTTTCTAACACCAGCATATTATTAGCCAATTGAAGTTCCACCCATGCTAAAAGTAACACTACACGCAACTCTTTTGTATTTAAGACAGTAATTAGGTCAACATGGATAAATTTTAAAGACAACATTTTCTAATTGTTTATATTTTAATGTAAAAAGTATATTTAGTCCATTGTATTAATAAATCCTTTTAGTACTCAATTTTTTTTATACAACTCATGCCCTAATCGGGTCACAGAGCCTCCTCATTTCTTAAGCCTCCTCATTAATATTAGGACTAACTAATAATCTTCTTAGGTCATTCGTCTATTTCTTTTATAAATTATAAAAGGATCATATAACATTTTGTTTTGATAAAATAATGCGAAATCTTTATACAGCATCCTGATCATTAGTCTCAATTTTTATTAAATTAAATCTCAATAAATCATGTTGTTTAATTTGATACACTAAACAAGGATAAAAGAAATGGTGCAAAATACTTGGAGCTTTGAATGAATGATCTCGAATCTAATTTCCGATTTTCCTTTGACAGCCACATTCAATGAGATTAAGTAACTCTCAGTAATGAAAAATTCTACGTATTGTAAATTCAGTCGATGTGAGTAGACGTGACTCAATTAGTATCAACTCGTTAGCGCTAGTAGAACAATTGTACGATACACACGTGTTTACAGAGAAAATAAATGTATAAATATAATTTTTATTTTTCTTGCGATTGGAAGGCAAACAAACGAGCAAGCCTTTCGTCTTATGTATTTTATTACAATCTAGGTCATACGTACCCATTTCTAACACTAGAAACATTAAGAAAAGTCTAGACGGTGGGCATAACACTTTATTGTGCTTGTTTTCACAATTTATGTTTTAACTTATATAATAAATAAACGTTATTGAAATTAATTTGTTGTTGTACTAGTTCAAGTATAAAATAAAATATATGTATAATAAAGAGGTTTATACACTCGTCGTACCACATCAGGATTCTCCATGTAGTGGATGCCATTATAAACGCACAAATACCTAGACACAAAATAAACACCAGAAGGCTATATTTATACCGATGCGGAAATTGAACTTGTGACATTTGCGTCGATAAGCGAACACTTTACTATGCGTCGTTTGGATCCTCATATGTGAATACATAATTTATTATATTTACACTACAATTTGTAAACTCATTAGAACCCATTTATATATGCAAAATATACATATGTATTCTATGTTCATTAAATTTTCACGGCCAATTATTTTAGCAAGAAGATGAACGTCGCGGATAACGGCACAATTTCGGCAATAAATAAATTAAACTTCTGTCTGGATGCGGCTTTCGGGAGAAGTTTCTTGATTAAAATCTGATAACTCGCGGGTAATTATGTGTAGAGGAAATTGCTTAATGACATAATATTTTAGTATATTTTGGAGAGAAACATTTAATTGAAGTCAGATGGAGTGCTCGTTCCAATTTAAATTCTAATTAAGGGTTTAGACAAAGTTACATCGACCAAACGGATAGTTGAAATCAGACTTAAACTTCTACTCGACCTACAATATCTAAAATAACACATATATGTGTGTTTATATTATTGTATAATGAAATGTTAATTTATGTGAAAAAGAACCGGCGACACACATACACAAACACACACGTCACAGACATCTAATTGACAGATAAAACAAAAAAGGTAAAAAATTACTAAATGCCTTCAATTTATATGTTCTAAGAATTTTACATTAAATACATGGAGGTGGTGAATCTGTCACACGACACCAATGCATCACAGCAATTTAATAATAATCATATTTTGAAAAGTAATATTATATTTCATAGAAGGACAATATTCAAAAAATCGTTATACTCTTATTGTATAATGCACATTTATCTGACTTATAACAGTGAGTACATCTTTATTTTAAATTGTTTTAAACTTAGTTTTATGAACATAAATATTTTTTTTATATATTCACACCTGTCCCCCGCAGGGGTTGGCAGAGACCACAGAGCTCCATCCGCTACCATTCATCGCAGCGAAACGGCTCTCCATTGGTCGCTTCTCGCCCTCGTGAGAATCAGGACGTGATGGGTGGCGAACCACGTCGCCGTCATTTTCAACAAATGAGGTATATTAAATTCGTCTTAGTGAATCCCACGAGCCGTAAGGGAGGATGGAGGTCAGCCCCAGCAGAGCCCTGCATGCTGAGGTAAGGCATCCGAGACCCCCGAGGGCCCCGCTACTGAGCCAATCTGTCATAGCAAACATAAATATCACAAAATACGTAAAATCATTGTTTACATTCTTCTCGTACCAGCATAAGAAATAAACTAAATTAAACCAATTTTTTAATATCTACGGGCACCATTCAGTACTTTGTATGACATAACATAAATGGGGTCACCCCATTTCTTCCCATGAGTGTCACACAAGGCGACTATGAGAGTAAAAAACATCGTCTATCTAAAAAAAATCACCAAGCACAAAGATTACTGCAACACCCCTCAATTTGAATTTCTAGCGGTGGTGTATTACGGCTGTAATAATCTATATGATCATTTCAGCCGTAATAAATCGATTAATTTATTCGGTTTCACTTTATTTATACCCATATTTATGTGCAGATAAAGAGTGCTATAAATTTTGTTTACCTTCTTCCAAATTTAATAAGTCTATAAGTATTTTCAACGCTGATAAGTACCGTTTTAATTAAGCTCGATAATGCGGGCGAGATCTTACCCTCAGATTAGATAGATCCCTTTTTACAGCCCTCACGTTAAGGTAAGCCCCTTCGTGTACGAGAGGTATTAACTATCAACTATTTTATATTTATTGACTGCCTAATATGCACTGCAGGAAATTTAAAAAAGTTTTTAATGACTTAGTTAAATTTTATAAAATATTATCAATTTTATAAAATTTAACTCACTTAGTAATAGTAAATTAAAAAAGAAACATATGGAACACAAAAAAAGGATATTTTTTAAAGAAACATTACATACTATTATGAGCTTCCCAAAATATGTAAACAATAGGGTTTTGAAGATGATTAATGGAGTCGTATTATAGTAAGTATAGAGTATAGTAATGGAGTCGGAGGCGTATTATATTATAAATTTATTAATTTTCTATTTTTGTTTGTTTGTCGCGGATCTTAGGTAAATAAAAATTCTAACTGTCCACATAATATTTAATTATTATATTATTTATTAATTATTTATTTATTAATTCTTCGCTTTATTTGTGGCTGTGCTGATGTCTCACTTTTCAGTCTATCTTCGTTGTAGCAGCCTATACATTGTCTGGTTATTGTTATTCCAGCTGTGTAAGGAACCAACCATCTAAGAACAATAAGTGGTCTGTTACATGAACTTTGCACAAAAATACAATTGGACTCCAATTATTCCCACTCTAGAACTTGAGCCTATTAAAAAAAATTGCATTGCTATCAGCTACTTATCAGACTATTGCAGGATGTACTTGAGTAGGTAAAATATTTTTTTATGGGATAGGAAGGCAAACGAGCAAGCGTGTTGCTTGATGGAAAGCAATCAGCGCTATACATAAACATTTACAACACCATAAGCATTGCAGAAATATTGAAAGTCTTTGAGAAATATTTAGATTTACTTTTCAAAGGTTACGGGAAAAACGCTCTGAAGTTCAAAGCCTTAAAGTGTAATCAAAGACAAAATTAAATTAAATTTGATTTCGGAATATAATAAAATGGTTATTAAACTATATAAAATTAAAAACCTTTTGAACCCATTGAAATGTACATGAGTATAGTTTGTACATAATTTAAATAAAAATAATTTGGAAAACATCTTTAAAATCTCAATCTCAACTACCAAACACACAAAACATATAAATTAAAAAAATCGTTATACGTAATGTGTAAACATACATATTATATTGGTATAATTTACTTTAAAGAAGCTTAATGTATTATAATGAAAAGGATAGCTCTCTCTCTCTCTATCGAATATTTTCTGGTGGATAATTTGAATCAAGTAAATCCAATTAAGAATCAAAATCACCCTGTTACCAAACAAATGTCAAAGCTACTCCATTGTATCTCTCATCTGTAAAAGAATTGAGCTGTATTAGTCGAATGCTGAAGTGGAGACCGCTCACGTACACCACTCCGTTTTACTCTGAGTTGGGTAAAGCGACGAAAAATCTATCATTTCTCTTGATTCATCTAATTGTAATGTTAAATGTATTTATTTTATTGTTTTCAATTTATTCAAGGTATTTTTTTAAACTTATTTAAATACCGATAAATACATACATATTTTAAAAATACATAATTCTATTTCCATGTCCTAGATATCGTGACAGAGGATGAAAGCTACATGTATTGTTATAAATGTCAAAGAAAAAAATCAATCAGCGGAATGAATCTTTTCTATTGAAGCTTTGCAAAAGAAAGTTCAGAAAGGTTCCAACAGTGGCAATAGAAATGTTTACTGTTTTATTTTATTTATATTAAAAAATCAAAGAAGATTTGTATGATATACTTTGTATGACAAAAACTGGAAATATTATATGAGAAGTTTCCTTGCTTAAAGGAGTCGCTCTTCGCAAAACTATACCTCCACTCACCGTAACCACAGAGTTTGAAAAGGTTGCAAAAGTGGAATTTAAGATACATTTCTATTTTTACCTGTTCCAACCAAAGATAAACTGTACAATTTACGAAATCCCAAGAATTAGCGACTGCATTCCGAAAATCCATTGGATATTTCAAAAGAAGAACGAATCATATAAATATTATGAATGTTCTCCATCATCAGAACACAAATACTTATACTAGGACCAAATAAAATTAGTCATAAATACATTTTTTTTTTAATTATTTTTTGTTACATAATATAGGAAATAAAAGAAGAGGAAGTAAGTTACATACATACATTCTTCGGCGCTACAACCACCACTATTAAATATAAGAACGTAAACAAAATGATTTCGTGCCTTAGAAAAAAGCTACGCAATACTGTATATGTGCTGAGTATTAACGATCTGATATCTCCGAAGTTTATCCTTTATCAGTCGTAAGTCACTTCTCACGTGACAACAATACTTTGTCGCTGCAGTCATAAGTCACGTGGGAGGTGACAGGACGAGACATGTTGAAACTCGCTCTGTGTGTGCTCCAATTATATATAATTGCCTTTTCCAATTATTTTTTTAATATATTGAGCCCAAAAATGAATAAAGCCAATGAAAACTGTATCTGTAGCTATAACCTAGCGAGAATCACGTATCAAAAGCCAGCGGACGATAAGGGTTAAAAAAGTACTGAACTCAAATATGATTCTTGGCTAGACGTTTCTTAACAAAGTGAGGTATAAACGACGAAATGAACTTTGATGGCAGCTTAGGTATTGTATTAATAATTCTCTTCTCCTTCTTTAATGAGCACTTTTGTAGCGTCTTTAAACTTTTATGTGTAGCGTTTTAAGTAGCAAAGCTTGAGTTTTACTAGTCTTTTGTTGTCCGTACCGGTTTATGTTTACTGTTGTTAATCTTCTTGGATCATGAAGTTATAAAAGAGCGTGTACCTATATGGTTCTTGTTAGAATATTCTTTACTTCTCTCATTTATATTAATACTTACCTTTTTTAAAACAGTTACAATACTATAACTCATTTTATTTCCACACATTTTATAAAATAGGAAAGCAAAGGATCAAGCGTGTCACCTGATGGAACACAATGAATGCCGCCAATAGACTCCAGTGTATATAATTTGGAATGAAGAAATCTTCTGAAGAATCAAAGTCACCGATGTAGCCCATCAAATTAGCAAACAGAACTGGCAATGAGCTGGGCACGTTTGTCGGAGAGCCGAAAACATTCAGTGGTTTTCGGCTACTCAAGTGCTGGAGTGTAGTGTAATGTAGTGTGATGATATCCCTGAGCTAAATAGAGCAACGATCTGCACAGAGCGGCTATCTTCAGAAGAGTCCTATGTCCAGCAAAAGGACTGCTATATGCTGACGAAGCTCTCAATGTTATATCAGATGTAAAACAATTATAAAATGAAAAAACCTACGTACACGCACGCATTATGTATGTTTGTGTGAGTGGGTGTATCTATTTTATGCATACATGTAGTGTGTATCTAATTTAATTACTAGGCGTTAAAAGTAAATCCGATAGTCTATACTATCATGTACCTGCTATTCGTTTTTAAATTGAAAAGCTTAAAACTTGTTACGAACAATCGATAAATATATTGGCTTTCGTAACACAACGGTTCACGGATTTGGGTAAACATTTGTTTTATCAGAGAGAAGTGCGTTTATTGCCCTCATGAATATCGCTCACAGAGAACCCTGTCATTAATATAGGTCACTATTTTGTCATATCACAAACAGTGAATACAAATATCCGCCCTTTTTCATAAAAGTTCTATAAATAATTTGTAAATTATTTTTTTTCACAACCCATATATTAATTAACCCACCACGCTTATCCATGGTAGAATGGCGAGCTAACCAGACCCAGAATAAATATTTGAAGGCTATATATACATTACTATATATTTATCCCGCCCGCGTCCATTGACTCCGTAAACGGCAGCCCCGCCGCAAAGCCAGTTAGGTCGTTGTGAATCATATAATTGTGGAAATAGAAAAAAAAATTTTCATTGTCATCAGCTTACGGCAATTCTCTACTGGACATAGACTGGCCTTAAGGCTTGCCACCTAGTCTATTTTGTAGCTACACACAACAAGTATCTGCCAACGGCCCTTAATAGATCATCGTTCCATTTATCTCTGAGACGTCCCGCTACCTTTACAAGACGCTGTCTCTACTCCAATCCTCGTCAACTCCTATAGTTGTGGGATCTTCGAATAACTTTATCACATTGCAATTTCAATTGACTTACTTGAAGAACTACGTACATATATCGGTTATGTTATTTTTCACTGAACTTCTTTATTTCGAATTAAATCTACTAGAGAAACTCCAAACATAGTCTTCTCTATGGCTAACGATACTATCGAACCATTCCAATTGAAAACACAAATTATATTTTACATTGGTTCAAAATTCTTTGATACATATTGTATATTAGACATACATACATACCGTCACGCCTGTTTCCCGTAAGGGTAGGTAGAGACCACAGATCTCCATCTACCTACCATCTACTACCATCGCGGCACACCTTCCTTGCTTCCTTCATACTCATCCATATTTTCATTCCTTATTCCTCTCACATTCATCGTAGCGGAACGACTCTTCGTTAGTCGCTTCTCGCCCTCGTAAGAATTAGGACGTGACGGATGGCTAAACCACGTCGCCGTCATTTTTTAATAAATTAGGTTTATTAAAATTTATTATAGTGAATCTCACGAGCCGCAAGGGAGGATGGAGGTGACCTCCAACAGAGGACCGCATGCTGAGGTAACGCATTATAGTACTCGGGGGAGCCCAATCCCGGGACGGTCGGCACGCTTGCAACTAAGCTCGCCCCTAACATCCATCCTAACAGCCATAACATCCTTTGGCACGGCAGACCGTGGATTGGCGGAAAGGAAGGGAAACAGACAAAGAAGATAGGAAAGGACAAGGGAAAGGAAAGATGGATTTAGACAGGATGATAGGGATATGATACTACTGCAACGGAAGACATAAAGTGATACGGTTGTAGCTCGAGAGGCGGCTGACCTGATATAAGAATATATAAAATACCTACTAAAAACCCTAAAACAATCTAAAAAACCGTGCAATGCAATATACTTTTTGTTTTCAAATTATTGATATTTTTTCTGTCCGAAAGTTTATTAAGTATCATTAATTAAAAACAAAAACATTTCAATTTAAAGACACAAAATATTTAACTAAATCATAATTAGTTAACCGTTCTTTATCCTTTCATACGGTGATATCTATTTATCCAAATAGATTTATTATTTTGTATATAATAAATTTATATATTAATAATATTTGTTTTATCAATTAAAAAATTCATTATCACCGATTTACTGAAATTAATGTTTAATGCGGGAGACAATCATGAAAAACGAGTCCATCATGCCATGAGCTTGTAGTTAGAATTTAGCATTTAATATTAGATAAGCGGGCACAGTGTACCATTGTGGTTTCTCTGTGGTTATGTTAATTGAACATCCGGCCAAGCTACAAGTCGAGTTCTGTGTGTCATGGAGTGCACTCATGAAAAATCTTTATAAGTAATGGAGCCAAACACAGAACTGCATGTAAAGTTCACGGCTTAAAAAATATTTACTCAGTGGTCAGTGGCTAACGTCATCTAAGAGCTTCACGTCAGAAATGGTATTAATTTTTTTAAGAAAAAAATGAAGTCGTAAATATTTAAATCATGTTGATCACTAGATCGAGCTACACGAAGGGTTAAAATAAAGTATCAGAGAAATTATTGATTTTTGAAGGGAAAAAACAAATGACGCAGTAAATATCTAAATCATGTCGATCCCTAGATCGAGCTACACGAAGGGTTAAAATAAAGTGTCAGAGAAAGTATTCATGTTTTAATGTAAAAATCAAATGACGCTGTAAACATCTAAATCATGTAGATCCCTAGATCGAGCTACACGAAGGGTTGAATAAATTGTCAGAGAAAGTATTATTTTTTAAAGGGAAAAATCAAATAACATCGTAAATATCTGAATCATGTCGGTTTCTAGATCGAGCTACACGAAAGGTTGAATTTAAATGTCAGAGAAAGTATTAATTTTTGAAGAAAAAAAATGTAGCTGTAAATATCTAAATCATGTCGAACCCTAGATCTAACTTCACGAAGAACTTTATTAAAAGTATTGGAAAGAGTATTAATTTTTGAAGAAAAAAATCAATTGACTCCGTAAATATCTAAATTATGTTGACCCAAATATCGATCGTAGGCTTGTGTCAAAGAATTAATTTTTTGAAGAAAGGATTAATATTTGAAGAAAAAGGTCAAGTGACGCCGTAAACATAACTCATTTCAAGCCGCAGATAGAGCTTCATATTGGAGTAATGTCAATATGTCAGTGAAAATGATAATACTTTAAGGAAAGAGACAAGTAAGGCCGTAGATCGAGTTTCATGTAAGAGGATAAAGACGAAAGTGTCAACGCTGTTTATCGTCATCAAATGGTGCTGTCAAGGCCCACAAGTGATTTTTCAAGAGCTTAAGCAAATATCAGACTTTACACCGCATGCAAGCAAGCTTATGCAAAAACAAAGAAGGTAATCTTTATGTACCCAATCTATTGAAAGGTATCCGTGAAAATTCAGGTGAAATAATCTCATTCAAAAAAATTAATATAATTTTCGTTTAAAAAATATATCCGAAATTTGAACGTGTATCACAGAAGTTTAAAATAATTACTATCCATGAGCCGTGACACTTAATTTACAAGTCATTAATCCAGCATACGTAGTATTTCCACAAACGTAATGACGTAATGTCTTGTCTTACATAAGTTTAAGATTATACATTACTGATATCTATTACATAAATAGATTCCGTGTTCATCCTATGCCTAAATCAGTTTAAGGAAACTGCTCAAAATAGACCCATTTTACAATCATATTATTATGAGCGTGCACCTCAATCGCGTAAAGAAATATGTATGTGACTATTCTATAGCAGAACACACAATAAGAACAAATTCGATATGAAACTATATTAAAACTGAAATAATTTTCAGTTTTAATTTAGTTTTTAACACAGCACATCTTGTGCTAAAACTTATAACTCATTCAACGTGTGGTCTCTTTGCCCATAGGAAGTAGACTACTGGTCGATACTCGTAGCACTATCGTAGCTATAATTCTTAATTACTATTGGTTTCGTTTGACTTCATATACTTGGCTTCAAATATCATTTATTATATTTGAAGCCAAGTATATCAAGTAATCAATTATTTTACACAGTGGCGGATTTACTAGCAGGCTGAGTAGGCTGGAGCCTAGAGCGGCAGATTTTGGAGGCATCGAATCTGGGGCCAAATTTTTTTTTTATCTTATAGAAAAAAAAATAATAACACATTGTAAACCTTTCATAACTTAATTTATTGAATTTTATTGCCATCATCAGCCAAATTGTTACTAAATAATTGGATATATTATTTTCAAACTGTAAGTAAGCGCAAAAAAATTGTATAATTACGTTTACCGAATGTATACTATTGTGTAAGCAGTATTAGGGCATACCTCACCCCGACTTACTAGTAGTACATGATTGGCTTTCATTAGTTGTAAAAATTACCTAGTAACTGACACATCGATCTCAGAATTCACAATCATAGTATTGTAATTACAGCATAAAGTTGGTGTAATTGAAATGACAGCGCACAAATTATAATGTAAAAATTTGAGATTAAGAACTAGATTATTGAACTGTGTTGTTGAGATGGGTCTGGCCAGCAAAATGACTGAGAACAAGGTTCTTGAATTGTATTATTGAGATGAGTAGGGGTGTCAAAATGATTGAGAACTAGGTTATCAAATTGTATTATTGAGATAGGTAGGGGTGACAAAATGGTTGAGAACTAGGTTATCAAATTGTATTATTGAGTTGGGTAGGGACGGCAAAATTTGAATAGCCTGTTTGCGGCAAATGTGTAAATCCGCTACTGATGACATCATTATGAAAGTTACAAAAGAATAAATAAATTTTAGGTACACCAGGTCGTCTTATCACTCTCATACAAATCTCACCCAGAGAACCTGTACGTTGCAAAAAGAAAGAAGGAAGGTGTATGGTGTTACATACACTGCATTGTATTATTTTTGTTTTCGTTTTTGCATTTTTGATTAAATATAGTAGCATAATGAGAGAAGAGACTAGCTTCCCCGAACACAGGAAATCCAGGCGTGCGAACAAGAGATTATTACGTGTCATATATTTTTAATTAAGGTTTTTATAATTATAACTATGCTCAATGATGATAGCAGATCAATAAATAATATTTTTTTTTTACAATATCTGTTTATTATTTAGCAAATTAACGGAGATTTCATTGAAACAAGTGAGGAAAATCAGTTGTTGGTAAAAGAAATATAACGCTATTAAAATGACTTTTCCTGTTTTGCATAAATTATGTGTAAGCTTTGTGATATAATGAGAAAGCTTACTTTTTGTTAAACGATTTTGTACCAAATGAAGTCAAATTTCAAGTACGTATTCCACTTATTTTACTCAAATGTCTTTCAAGGTAAAAAAAGAAATAAAGATACGCCAAAGCGTTTATATAATTTACTTACACGGAGGGAAAACACGGTCAATTAAAACAAAACTAGAGCTATTAAATTTTCATTATTCATTATTTAACAAATTATAGTTTGTAAAAAACATTTTTAAAAATAACAATATTTATAGGATGTTGCTTAGTGATTTATAATTTTAGTATACAATTTATATTATAGCTCAATACTATTTCGTTAATTTATATAATATTATAAAGTGCCGTAAATTCAAGAAAAAGTGTCGTGAAACAATTAAATTTAAATTTATTAAAAATGATTTGAATTATTATAAAGCATTTTATAAATATAATATAATTGGTTTGTTTTATATAATACAACATAATTTTTTTCAGTATTTAAGCTGTTTGCATACAAAACTCTCAGTGATTTTAATAATCAAAACAAAATTAGAGCGGGCTAATAAAATTAAACAAAATACAATATTATATTAAACTTACCTCCTTTTTAAGTGTTGTTTATCAAATCACATCAATACCAAAATTAATCAATCAGTCATTCATTCACAAAAACACAACATGTCCGGTCTTATATCACGCATTTGTCGTTGAAGAAACGAGGGTTAAGATCGCGCGCTTTCACTGAATTCCAGTGAAAACACAGCGTCAGGACTAAACGCGACTCATCCGAGTACTGAATGTTGGCTCAGCACGCGGGTTGAACCAAGTACCTACGCATGCGTAAATTTCAGACAGTCAGGTGTGTTTTTTGTTCCTTAAAAAATGACTTGTTTATATCTTTGATATACACTCTTTCAGGATATAATTATTGTTTACATTAACATACTGTAAAAATCTGCTACGAGGAGAATTTAGTAAAAATTTCCAACTTCCCCATCTCTTATTTCCTTCTCCCTATTACTTTATTTTTCCCCTCCTATTATTCATATCCCTTAAGAGAGGCAATGCATACGCAGTGATCTAAGTCTTGCAGATGTTCGTGGGTGGCGGAGTTTCTTACCATCAGTTATACTGCTTTCTCGGTTTCCTACCGCTTCTTTAAAAATAATGTGAAAACAAATTGATGAATATATACACTCATGAATAATAAATATTTATTAGTCTTATCGACTCATTACTTCACTACTATCGGTACTACTTGTACTCTGCCTTTGCAATTTTAAAATTAAAAATATAGCTGTGTAATCACAGAATAACAATTGCAGTTTGTCATCATCATCATCATTAACAGCCTTTAAATGTCAGGACAAGATCAATCGATAATGACAAGATGACCGATTGATGGACAAGATCTTTTACAAATTATTCCCTCGGTTATCAATCTCTCTGCGCCAAGGGCATACAGGTTCGCGACCTGCGCCTATTTACGCCTATCGATAATATTTGGACAAATAAACAATTTTCGGAAGGTGTCAGATTTTACCACCACGTGTAGATGAAGCGTATACTTAAGCCATAGATATATACGTACATACATGTGACCTATTATATCGCTGACTTATTTTAATTTAATTGAGTTAAGGTGTATTTTATTTATTTTGACGACCAATTGTCAGTAGCGAGGTCGCCGCCTGCGACCATTGCCACAAATTCAAGGTTCTATCCTCGCATCGGAATAAATATGTATGTGGCCTACAGATATTTATTTCGAGTCTGGTAACCCCCTCTATCCCCATTGGACAAGGGTGGTGGCTTAACGTCTGTTCCCCAGGAATGACGAAGCCCGTACTCAGCAGTTGGGCATATATGGACTGTGAAAAAAAATGGTGTATTTTTAAAATTTCAAAGAGTTATATAAATACTACCAAGATGTATAGGCTTTCCAAATTTTAGTTTGATGTAGTTATTGATTCAACGAGCATTATCCCCATGAGTCGAACACATCTTGTTGTGTCATTTGGGTCGTCAATTTATTAAAATATCTTAAAATATTTATATGGAAATATTCATTGAAACACATTTTCTTTTACTAGTAGAAAAATATTAAAACATTTTGTGGTATAATTTAAGTGGTATAAACATTGGAGTTCTTTGAAAGACACTGGACATAAATTGATCAGCTGTATTAAATGTGCTAAAACGAAATGATAATGAAAAGAATTCTATATATTTTCTCTGAATGCATGACTTAGTAAATGTGTTTCATTTATGTAATTTTTGTCCTTACTTTAGCCTCTAAGGCTTCGCCTATATTTAACCTTTTTTAAACGGTTTTATTTCGCTTGACCCCGTACATTTGCTAATTTCACTTTTAGAAAATGGCACTGAATCACTATTTATTTACTTTTTCAAATTATCACACGGGGTTTTTTGGATTTATCACACAATTTATACCTAATTTAATAATATCTTGAACGATTTAGATAAATGTTAAAAAAATAATAGTTTGTTTCTTATAATATTTCTGTTTTTTGATGCTTTTTTTAATGCCACTCATGATTTATTGTATCCTTTTACTTCTTGATTTATTTTCGTTTCTTTTTTGTAACCTTGTCCCTAAACATGACCTATGTTAAGCGGCGCATTTTCTTTAGTGTCTCAACTGACAGAGACTACAGACTGACTGACAAACAACATACAGCTCTATCTAGTGTATCTAGAAACATAACATTTATTTTTTTTATGGGATTTTCTATATAATAAGGTATACATATAATATAGTTTTAGTGCTCTCCACTTAAATGTGAAATGAAAATAATTAAGGTTTTGTACTAATTATAAAAATCAATTTTTCTTAGCTATATTCTTCCATTTATTAAAGAAATCTATGTAGATTTCTAAGAATTTCAAGACCCCAAAATAAATGTTGTGGGCGGTCATAAAACATACAATGCGAACATATTTCTCAATACAACAATGAAATAGTATTATGTTTTTCTACATATATTTAGATAAACCTTAAGACCAAACCTTTATCGTTTGTTTAGATCGGTGAAACCGTAACAGTACAGTACAGGTTTGAATGTTTTGGGCTCTTTCGATAAACATATGCCAAAAATAAGGACACAATTCCTATTCCACCCATACATTTAACCCTTTTAAACGGTTTTATTTAGCTTGACCTCGCGTACATTTGTTTGTTTTAGAAAAACGCTTACATTTCAAAATTGTTTACGTGCTTATTTTTAACATAATTTCTATTATTTATAAATACAAAAGTAAAAATTTAAACGTATTTTTAAAGATAAGATACTAACCTCCTTAAATCATAACAATACAGACGAAATCTTCAAAATTTACACTTTTATAGGCCGGAAGCATAATTTGTAATCTTTTTAGGGGCACATAAGTGGCAAAGAGAGGACAATTTTATTTAATGTTATGGTTTCCCGTGGAGTCTTATAACCATTCTGTCGATTATTTACTGCAATTTTTAATCTGAGTTTTTGAGATATGACTTTTTATACTATTATACTAGTTTTGGGTATATAAATAAAAAGAATTGATCTGCATATAATATACATATTTGATATTTAAATCAATCTACAACATTTCACGGCTGGACTTTGACCACTGGCAAGGTCCACCACCTAGCCATATCTTCGCATATTCATCTTTCACATCCACTTTGTCCTACTTCATCTGGCCGACGGGCGTTTGACAATAAGTGTGCCAAGGCAGTCTACAGTTCATAACATGTCTACTTCAACGATTGTCATTTATCAGAAAAACGTAACTGGCTCATTATTGTTTTAATTTCCTTACTTGAAGAACTATAGCCGTGAGTTTCATCCCCCGATGGAAATAAAAATAATGAATACATTCTGATATTATATCAACCAAAAAAAATCCGAGCTTCTATTTTTACGTTTTTTTTTTTATACACATATGTATCAAGCAATAAATTATCACACAAATCTCTTAATCTCTTATGGGACCAAGACTTGGATAGCGTAAATCTTGTTTCTCTTTCACAACTTAAAAACAACACAAATATTTCAATTTTTTTAACAGCCTATGTATGTCCCACTGCTGAGCACGGGACATTCTCTCCATTTCTGGAGGAACGGGCGTTAAACCCACCACACTTATACAATGCGGATTAGCGAGGTTACCAGTCTCAGAATAAATATTTGTAATTCATACATATATCGATTCCGATGCGGGGATTGAACCCGCGACCATTGACTCCGCGGGCGGAGGGCCCCGCCACTAAACCAATTGGTCGTCATATTTCATTTAAACTTCATTATATATATAATAATATATTTATCTACAATTTGCTACTTGTTTGCTAAAAAGTCTTGTGAAATAACCTTCTGCTCCGAGTAAAGTAATTAAAGACGACTCTCATAAATAAGGCTAAGTGCATGAAAGTGAAGTATGGCATCGAGCATTCTCAGTGCATGAGGTGTTAACGAATGCTGAACGAGCGGACTTCATGAATATAAAGATGCAATCCACCACGGACCCGACGTTGCATTAGACGTGCCTCAATGGACCACTTATTATGTTTATTTTAGGAGAAATATCAAGAAAAGGGTGTTGTTTATATTCCAAGTGAGGTACAAAGATTCCTTTGACTGCGCCAAGCGATCTTATATTTTTATACTTGGAACTATAAAGTTTGTGAATAGTTCATAAACTGTGCAATTATTCTTTCTTTCTATGCATGTGGTTCTGATATGCGGTTGATGACTTTCATTAAACGTATAATCATATATAGTCACATTCCTAAAACTTTCGCATCTACATACGTACATATATATGTATGTGTATACATATTAAATGAAAGCTGTATGCAAGCTTTCATTTAATATGTAGGACTTTTTATTAATAGCGTATTTTATAGGTGTGCTTTTTCTTTTATAAAAACAATTTTTTTATGGGATAGGAAGGGAAACGAGCAGGCATGTCACCTGATGGAAAGCAATTTTACGTCGCCCATAGGCTTCCGCAGCGCCATAGACAGTGTGGAAGCATTGCCGACATTTAAGGAAAGTATAATTACAAGAGTGGGAATGAAAGGAGGGTAGAGGGAGGGGGAGGGTGTTGGGCCTCGAACTCGGCAGCTCGCCGTACGAAGCGCGGTAGGTAAGCTACCACTCAGACGCGGTTTTAGGCGGGAGTGTGGTACTTCTTCGGGCGAGCTGGCCTATTCATGCTACAAACAAATATTGTGCCATTCTTGAAAAAGTATTCGTCTGCAGCTTGGCTCTACCACTATTAAAAACAATTCTAAGATAATGTTAAAAATAAAAGAAATAACATTAATTCTCCAACGATTTATTTCAAAAATATTTTGTTCTTCTTCGCTTTATCCCCTTCTGATTACAAGACTAGTCATAAATATACACAAGCTGGTCACGGACGGCAGATTGACTGATATGACAATACTCTCTGCATACGCAAATCTACCTGCCCAACGTGGTGAGAGCAGATATTTTGTACTTGGAAAAACTCCATTAGGCTATTGACTGATGCCAACTGACAGAAAATGTTTGTAGCAAACCAGGGTTGGTTACGCGTCTTGAAGAAAACCTATGTGAAACAATGAACTGATGTTGATGTTATTAGCTTGTATTTCATTATTGCTTTTTGTAGGGAAGAGTTGTGAGTAGGTTTTCTAGATGCAAACATTAGAAGTTGAAGAAATGCACCATTTTGTTCAGCGTTCGGTCTTTGCTTAAAAAAATCAAATGTTCTTGCAAGCTACCTATCAAATTGTATCATAGTAAAATTTTTATATCTTTCGGCGACAAACAAAATAGTATATGAAATATTTATTATGTGATTCTTTACGAGAATTTTTAATGACAATAAAGATGGTCAATTAAAACTTCTCCACTTAAAATATATATTAAATTTTATTAAACCGTGGAATATTTTTATAAAATTAATACTGTACTACAATTTTTAACAATGTTATTTTTAATTTCAATTAATCTATATTTCTGTATTTAAAAATATATTTAAATTCTTCACGTATAATATATTTAGCAATCATATGTGCATGTTATAATTCTGAGTACATTTCATTTACATATTTTACCTTCTTTTCCATTTTTAAATTTATTTTATTCTTTATGTTCTATGATGTATATATTTTTATAGATTTTATATATCAATGGATTGTTATATAATATGAACTCCTTTATACTAAAATATACAGATATCGTTGAAACATATTTTCAATTTCCCCGTCCTCAATACATACGCAATAGTGTAAAAAATCACTCGAACAGCTATAAAGTACGTATCCCTCGGGAGCCTGGTAAATGAATATTCGGGGGTCCGGAAAGTTGCGCAAGTCGTCTCAGGCCCGCAGTTTAGTAAGAAAACTCATCAGCTCCCGACGTTATAGGTGATTTGTTTCAACTTTGCTCCTTTAATGCTTCATTAGAGAAGTGAGAAATAAATGATATGGTGGTTTTAGTCTCAAAATAAAGATAACACCAATATTATATTGCAATACGGGAAAAGGTGTGAATATATATTTTATATAGCAAAGCAGGCTAACGAGCATACACGTCACCTAATATTTTTATATATAGCAAAACAGGCTAACGAAGATGCGGGTCACCTAATATTTTTTATATAACAAAGCAGACTAACGAGCATGCACGTCACCTAATATTTTTTATATAGCAAAGCAGGCTAACGAACATACTGGTCACCTAATATTTTTTATATAACAAAACAGGCTAACTAGCATGCGGGTCACCTAATATTATTTATATAACAAAGCAGACTAACGAGCAAGCACGTCACATAATATTTCTTATATAGCAAAACTTAAAGCTAAATTCTCTGAGTATGTGGTATTGCTCCAGTCGAGCCGGCCCATTCATGGTATCATGGCCCTACCATTGTTATATGTTATATGTTTCTACTAATATATAATAATTTATTTTGAAAGAAGCCAAAACTTTTATTATATTGTAGCAGATCTTATTAGATTTATACGTCTGTGATCCCTAAAACTACATAATAAATCAACCCTTATTTCTTACCTCTCTAATTAACAACTGTGTCGAGGTTGCAGTAAACTTCGGTTAGCTACATTATTTTGGGAAGTCTTTGAATGAATGAATGTGAAGTATAACTTTAATTCGATAACTTCTGTATTCTTGAAATTAAATTAACTGCAATCTATTAAGTCGCATAGTTGGCCTTAGGGTCTTTACAATTTCATTAGAGGGACTCGCGAGCAAGAGGTTTATGTGAGCACCGTACGACAGCGATTTTGTATCGCATATCGGTGGAGTATTATAAAAAAGCATAAAAATGTAGTCCTTTCATTTATACATGTAATATTTTCATAATAATTAATACTATAAAATTTATGAGCAAGATCATGCCTACAAATTAATATGTGATTACACGGTTTATTTTGCTGTGTGTGATTACCGTTTATTCTTTTAGACGACTATGAGAGCAAAAGCCGTTTTATGGTAACAAGGTGCCAGATAATATAAACCAACCTACGATCTCCGTACGAGTACGAGTATCGTATGAGTCCGTTCGCAACGCGCGGTGCTTTCGGCAACACCCCTCAATTTTAAGGAAGACTTCCACCTGTTGACTTACGGTTGTATCGATGACGATAATGATCGAAGAAGAAATGATAAATGATTAATAAACTATAGTGAGGCAATTGGAATGGTAAACAAATAATATATTCCGAATATTATTTTTCGTGACGGCTGTCAACAAATAAAATCTTTTTGTTATTAACGTATTGTGGCTGCTACTCTTTTAGGTTACTTGCTGCGATCGATGGTAGTCAGGGAACCGCACAACACTACCGGCTCGATTTGTCCTAGGTGTAATTTAAATTACTGTTGAGTTTGTGTTAGCGCTGGAAATTTTACTTTTCGTAGGCAGATTTTTTTAATTCCTCCTAAGAAAAACTGAGCCTCTAATTGTCAAAACCACAAAATGTGTTCTTCTAGCCAAACTGGTGGTACACGACTGGCTACTTCACATATGGCACTGGTATTATTAACTAAATCGGTATTCTTATCTTCGGCCATTATGCTGTTCAATCGCCAATAGTAAAGAAACTCAAGAAATAATAAAGTTCGGAAAAATGTAATACAATGTAAAAAAATTAAATTGGTTGATATATCATTTTTCCTGAGGGCTATCAACAAATACAATATTTTTTGACGTGTCGTGGCTGCTATAATACGAAATAAATAAACATATCTTGAATTAAATGTTCGAATGAGATTGATCGATCAAGTGTTTCGTAGTGCGATGAATTCCTCTAGCTTCACAATCATATACGAATGATTTGGATGAACATATTACTCTCGTGTGAAACCTTTGTGTTTACAGAGATCATCAATCACCAATTTAGCCGCAATAGTCCACTGCCAAACGCTGAAAGCAGGCGGATAGGAGATAA
>JASFAT010004141.1:0-199085 GCA_031353405.1 Baronia brevicornis | reverse complement strand
TATTTTCGATTTGGCACTATAATTCTCGTGAATCATTCTATTTACGCTAATAATGCTTGTGTTAGTAAAATATATACTTCACATTTAAAGTCTAATGGGTGAATTAAACTTACCAATTTAGATCTTAAGTACAACCCTTACTAGGCTATTTCTAGTTTTCTCGATTCTTTTGTTGAATTAGAATAGAATGAAATAGGAAAAACATTATTTATGACACATTTTCTTTGACAGAAGCTAATATTAAAAAAACTACTAATAATAATATACTAAAAATAAAATACTTTTTTATTCATCCACTCAAGTTTAAATACATTTTTTACTAAACTTGTAGTGGATGACACTTGATGGTCATACAGTTTTCTAATCATATTAAATTATAATCAAATATTATTTCTTTCTTCTTTAAGTCTTCGTCAAGTCTTCGACCAGTGTGTCCTACCCGTACTCTCCTACGGCGCCGAAACGTGGACGCTGACAGTCCGTCTGCTTCATAAGCTCAGAGTCACTCAGAGAGCTATGGAGAGAGCTATGCTCGGAGTTTCTCTGGTAGATATGTTTCGGAATGAACAAATCCGCCAGAGAACTAAAGTCACCGACATAGCCTTTCGAATTAGCAAACTTAAGTGGCAATGGGCTGGTCACGTCTGTCGGAGATCCGACGATCGTTGGAGCAGACGAGTGCTGGAGTGGAGACCGCGTCTCGGTAGACGCAGTGTGGGACGCCCCCCGGCTAGATGGTGCGACGATCTGCGCAGGGCGGCTGGCAGAAACTGGATGCATGTAGCCGAAGATCGGGCTAGGTGGCGCTCCATGGGGGAGGAAGATCTTATGTCCAGCAGTGGACTGCCGCAGGCTGTTGATGATGATTATTTCATTAATTAATTTGATTTAATGGATGGAATTCACTTCATTTCTTTTAGTTTGATTCGAAGATGTCAGTGCTGGTAGCTTATTGGCTTTAACAGCTTTATCAAATTCAGGGCAAGTAGAATATAATTGGGAATCTGCGCAAATCGCAGACTCCATCGGCTCGACGCTGTGTCGGAGGTACACATATGTGTGTGTGTGCCGATTTTAAATTTGTCATGATGCTACGTTAAACATGTAGGGGAGGATTGGACTGAAGTAACTAAAAACCCTATGAGTCCCCTGGCCCTAAGGTCTAGAGGGTGAGAACCGACCGGGTACGTGAGAGAATCTCGTGTAAGCGGCCGGTGTAGAAGTGTTCATTTCTTTAAATGTTACTTGTTCCTTCTACGATGGCGAAAGATTAAATATTCAATAATATTTCTATAATATATCTTCTGCTCGCAGACGAATGATAAGATCTGGGCGAAGCTCTTCGGTGCAGTGGACCTGGTGGCGCGCAGCGTGGACCTGTTCGAGCGCTACGGTGTGGACAAATACTTGACCGCCTACGGGCTGGTGGTGGTCCCCGAGTGGCGCGGCTGTCACATCGGCAAGGAAATATTGAGGGCTCGGTGAGCGACACATTTCCTTTACTAAGAAGATGATTGGATTGGAAGATGTTAATGCTGGTAGCCTATTGGCTTTAACAGCTTTATCAAATTCAGGGCCCAGAGAATCTCGTGTAAGCGGCCGGTGTAGAAGTGTTCCCTACTCTACATGCTCGGCTAGAGCCGGGGTGCGTGTGAGTGTTGGTGTCGTGAGTGGATCCGAACGACGCTGTTTCATCGTCCGGATCGTGTAACACGTTACGCGGGCGTCGTCTTTTCGGGCGCGCGTTTAAATCGGGTGAATAATGTACCGATTGTACCACCAGTGGATTCGCATGGGATTCGGATCTCTCAAAATGTTTCTTAGAGAGTGTTTTAAAGTGTTGTTTGACGCTTGGCAAATTAAGGTCGCAGTGGAAGTCGATATTGCGCTGGAACCACTGAGCACCGGTTTACTAAGAAGACTGGCAATATTTTTGATATTAATTTAATTCTATCCGTACCGACTCAGTCAAGTGGAATATGTTGTGCAGAAACGCCATATAGTTGCGATTTTCGCAACGAGATAAAAATATATATCGCCTGGACATCCTACCATTGCGCCTTGGATGAGCGCGGTGAGCTGTATGTCCATTATTGAGAAATCATAATACGCAAAGGTAGGCAACCAATTTAGAAAAACTTTCACCTTTGGCGAGGTAAAGCGCTGCGGAAGCTTTTTTCTGCATGCATACACACGCCTGTTTTCGATATGGGTAGGCAGAGACCACAGACATCCATCTGCTACTATCCCAGCACACTTTGATTGCTTCATCTTCACTCATCACTCTCTTCACACAAGCTTGTTAGTTAAAGGTACTTTTGACCTAGCGTAGGCAGATGTTTATGAGCGGCGCGTGTAAACCAAATTAATAACATAATATATATATATATATTATGTTATTAATTTGGTTTACACTGTATCTATTATATCGTAATCAAATGCTTCGATATGCTGCTTTGTAAAGAGGTTTTATTTTATGAAATCTGACTAATATACTTTATATTAATTTAAAATCGAAATAGAATATTTTTAAAGGAAAAGGGAACATTTAAAGCTATTATTTTTCTTACTTATATTAATATTTTGTTTATGTGGACAGTCAAAAGTTTTACTTAGCTAAGATCCACGACAAGCAAACAACAACAGAAAATTAATAATGTGTGTTTTCCCGCTGGATGAAGTTGATTTACTTGGAACTCAAACCAAAAACTTACCGAAAAATGGCCAGCAACTCTCCACCCACCAACCACTATACACAACACCAAACACACTACCACTTTTCCACCTTGTAAACGACACGTGTTTCGCCCCAACACGAGGCATCTTCATTCATAATTAATCAATATTTTCTTTCACTATAATATTATTTTTTCTTCGATGGCAATTAGTTACAACTATTATGCCAGTGTCAAGTAAAATACAATAATATCCAATTTCTTGAAATGTAATTAGTCAGCTTATCACGTTACGTCTTGATAAAATGGTGGCTATTCTACCAAAACCTTCTATGGACTTTTTCAGTCAACTTAAAAAGTTACGATGTACGCATTTATATCATATCACTTCACTTATACGCCTTAATCGAACTATATTGTATAATACGCCACCACAATTAAACAATATAACTGATAATAATAAAAACACAACATCGCTGATGTAAGTTGGCGTGGGTCCCACTATATATTAATTATAATAAAAAAGAGAGATTTTATTGACATGTGTCAAATTTAATTTTAAAATGTTAATTAATAATTAATTAATATTTTAAGATAAAATTTGAATATTTACGTTTATGGAAAATCATAAATAAGGTTTCCTCTTTACATAGTTATATAAATGCAAACATATTTGATCGCTATAGATCGGAATGCTGGCATTTTCCAATAATAATATGGAAATGCCGTAAATGAGAATTCTTATAGCGCAGGCGAGGAATTCCACTCGAGGGGGGGAAGGCGTCGATTGTCCATTATTGAAGATCGGAATCCCGCCGCCTGTGCGTGCCGTCTTAATAGAAATGAGATGAATCCTTAATATTTTCCTTATTTCACGCCTTGTACATTCCTTAATAAAATTTATATTTCTATATAAATATAAATTAAAACAATTATGTCGTAAGCGTGCCGACCGTCCCGGGATCGGGCTCCCCCGGGTACTACGGTGCCTTACCTCAGCATGCAGGGCTCTGCTGGGGCTGACCTCCATCCTCCTTTGCGTCGTGGGATTCACTAAGACGAATTTAATATACCTAATTTGTTGAAAAATGACGGCGACGTGGTTCGCCACCCGGCACGTCCTGATTCTCACGAGGGCGAGAAGCAAACAATGGAGAGCCGTTTCGCTGCGATGAATAGTAGCGGATAGAGCTCTGTGGTCTCTGCCAACCCCTGCGGGGGATACTTACATACATATTGTCACGCCTGTTTCCCGTAGGGGTAGGCAAAGACCACAGTATGTATGTACATATGTTCTATATAGTATTGGTATGCTTCTTGGCAATCGTAGTGTGGGACGCTTTCCGGTTAGGTGGAGCGATTTCCGTAACTATGCAGAGTGACTTGCAGTAACTAGATGCGTGGAACCGAAGAATGGGCTAAGTGACGAATATTGGGGCAAGCCTATTGGACTTGGATTGTAATTTAAGTCTTAATTTAATTGTGTCAGTCCCTTGACTGACTTTTTTTTGTGGTAGCTTAGCTATAGCGCTTCGTCCGCTGAACGGCTGAATTATGGAATCTCAACGCCCCCCTACCCCTCCTCCTCTCCCTCCCCTTCCTCCCTCCCATAATGACAGTTTCCTTAAAAGTCGGCAACGCTTCTGCACTGCCTATGGTACTGCGGATGTTTATGAGCGGCGTCGATTGCTTTACATAAGATATACATAAATAAATCTCATAAAAAAGACTTGACACTGGCATAATTCACTAATAGTTGCCATAAACAAAAAATTTATTTGAATTGACACTGGTTGTCAATGAGTCAATTGACATATTCAGACAGCTTTCTCTAATTATAAATCTAATCGCTCCTTTTCACAATAAAAATTTAATTATTCAAGTAGATAATTTTTTAATGGCATATTTAATAGAATAATATCTAGATGAAGTTAAACTAAATCATATCAATACAAATATCAATTATAAAATTGAATCATGGATTTAAAATTTAAGCCGAGAAAAAACAGAAAAAAATGCATTTGCAACACAGATGAGCTACTTAAGAAAATAACTGGATGCGGAGAACCATTGGGATCAACTGAAATAAATAAAATACGTTTAAACTTATTCACCGAGAGAAATTCTTACGGTACAGGGAATTTAGTACTTCGAGGTAAAGACCTACACGATCGATACAATAAAAGGATACAAAATAAAGACATCAGAGCTATTTGTTTATATGTCAGGGAAACGCCACGGAGAATAACAAAGATAGATTTATCGTACAATGAAATAAATGATGATGGTTTTTTAAAATTACTCAAAAAGCTACTTGTTAAGGGCAGATCTAGTGTGCTCGAATTGAATGTAATGAATAATAACTTATCATATAAATCTGTCGAGTATCTTGCGAAATACGCTAAGTTTATCAAACTTAAAGAACTACGGATGAATGGCAATAATTTGGGAACTCAGAGCGGACAATATTTTGCACATTTCTTCAAAAATAATGATACAGTTGAAATTTGTGATGTTGGTGAATCTGAACAGAATTTAACTAGTGTAGCGGAAATTGTAGCGTCCTTAAGAAGTGATGGAGGTGCTAATAAGACATTGAAAGTATTTGACTTAAGTAGCATTAGTCCTTTATTTAATCGTTACCCTTACGAAACAAAATGGCTTGCTTATCACATGGAATTCCTTCTAGAAAGAAATTCGACGATCATTGAGTTGCATTTACAGAAAAATCAACTTATTGGACACGATATGGAGTATTTCCTGAGAGGTCTGACGAGAAATAAGACACTCCTTCACCTAGATTTAGGCTACAATAGAATTGGTGATACTGGAATTGAATTACTAGCTAAATATTTACGTGATACGCCACCTTTGGAGACATTAAATGTAGCTGGAAATGGTATTCAAGATACCGGTGCAAGAGCGCTTAGTTTCGCTATGCCATTTACGAAACTAAAAGCCTTGGATATTTCTTATAATCACATAAAGGAACACGGTGTTTTAGATTTGCTGAACACTATTAAGAAACCGTTTCGGTTGCGTTTCCTGAACATATGGGGTAATGAAATTGGGCACACCAGTTGTGGTGTGGTGAAGAGAATGTTGTCAAGCAGGGTG
Source organism: Baronia brevicornis (assembly GCA_031353405.1). Classification (NCBI taxonomy): domain Eukaryota; kingdom Metazoa; phylum Arthropoda; class Insecta; order Lepidoptera; family Papilionidae; genus Baronia; species Baronia brevicornis. The sequence goes on along the minus strand of JASFAT010004141.1, from coordinate 193,293 downwards.
CTCTATCAGGAAATGATTGATGTGAAAGTCTACGAAGTGGACAAAGTTCTGCACGCCGCATTCTATTCTAACCTCTTGAACAGAAGCAAACACTTCTATTACTGTGAAATTGATTACGGATGTGCTCAGCCAATATATCATATTCGGCGAAATACGTTGCTGAAAAAGAATCCTGGACAAATTGCTTTAAAACATGTGCACGTGTCACAAAACTGACGAGCATATAATTTGAATAAAAAATTTTGAATTGTATTATTTTACTATGTTATTTGTGAAATTACAGTTTAATCAATATTTGATATTTATTGATACGGTTTTATACATATATATTTATTTTTCAAGCTTTCCAATATTAATCTAGTGTAATTCTATTTTTTAAAGGGACAGGGTGGCGAACGAGCAAGCGTATCACCTAATGGCAAGCAATTAACGCCGTCCATAGATATTCGCAACAATAGAGGCATCACAGATGCGTTGTTGGACTTTTCCCGCCAACTTACATCTTTGTTGTTTATTTCATATTCATAATCCTATATTATTATCACAGAGCTCCATCCGCTGCCATTCATCGCAGCAAAACGGCTCGTCATTGGTCGCTTTTCGTCCTCGTGAGAATCAGGACGTGACGGGTGGCGAACCACGTCGCCGTCATTTTCGACAAATTAGGTATATTAAATTCGTCTTTTAGTGAATCCCACGAGCCGCAAGGGAGGATGGAGGTCAGCCCCAGCAGAGCCCTGCATGCCCAGGACGATCGGCACGCTTACGACTAGGCTCGCCCCTAGCCACGCATCCATTAGCACGGGACACCGTGGATTGGCGGAGAGGAAGGGAAAGGATAGAGAAGAAAGGAAGAGGCAGAAAAAGAAATGCGGATTGGGGGGGTTACCAGACTCGGAATAAACATTTAAAAATCCAAATAAATATTTATTCCGATGCGGGAATCGAACCCGCGACCATTGACATCGCGGGCGGAGGGCCGCGCCACTGAGCCAATCGGTCGCCAATATTGTTTAATTGTGGTGGTGTATTATACAATATAGTTCGCTTAAGACTTATAAGTGAAGTGATATGAAATAAATGCATGTATAGTGACATTTTGACTGAAAAAGTGCATAGACGAGTCCATTTTATCAAGACGTAACGAACAAGCTAACTAGACATTTCAAGAGACTTTATATTATTCCATTTTACTTAACACTGGCATAAAGTCTTAACTAATTGCCATCAAAGAAAAGAAAAGAAAGATGCGTTGCCGACCTTTATTGTATGAGTAGGCTTGTATATGATTCTATATTGATTTACGCACAATATTAATACGCAATATGTATGTGTAACTTTAATGTGACTTGAAACTTACTACACATTTACTTATTTCAATAAGTATTACTTTTGGTTTTATATGAAAGTATGTAAACTAAAAATGAAAAAACTTTTAAGCACTAGTTTACATAAGGATTACCTGTCTGGTGATTGACAATTTAATACACAAATGCTTGCAATTTGCAAATTAAAATGTGTTACCATAATGTTTTACATTACAACAATACATAATATAAATGATTGTAATGTGGAAAAAAATAAAAGAAGTTACTGATGTAAAATGGCGGCAAAGTCCAAATAAGAATCATAGACTAAATTATTTTTATTTTACTTTCAGAATTCCTCTGTGCAAGGCATTGAACATTAAATTAACAGCCACGGTGTTCACAGCAGCCGCATCTCAGGCAGTGGCTATGAAGGCTGGCTTTGAAGATCTTTACGAAATTACCTACGAGGAACTGGCGAAGAAAGGATTTGTGTTCCCTGGAGTTGAAAAGGACACCAAATCCTCTAAGCTTATGGCTCTTGTTATTGAGTGAATTTCTATATGTTTTGCGACCATGATCTCATATAACTGTAGGATATTTGACTTTTTTGTATTGTGATTTATATGTTATATGTTTAATTTTTATTTCGTGTTAATATTATTAATAACATTTCAAGATTAGATACCCAAATGATAAATGATTGTCTATCTTACAAAAAAATATATTTAAAATTGATATGAATCAAAGGACGAGACCAAAACTAAACAGAGTAAAAAAGTCAAATGAATAAGACGGAGTGTGCATAGAGGAAAATTGTAAATTAAATATTGTATTCCAGAACAAGTAAAATATATGATCAGCAGATTTTTTGTAGTCTACATTCACACAAATAGAAGTTCTTTATCTTTAGTTTAGCTGTTATATAATAATTATTATAATATTTTACAAACAACTAATATGCAAAATTTGTATAAAAAACTGTGCTTTTAATTAGAAAATTGTGTCCGTATGTATTTTTCTTAATATTATACATTATAACTCCTTGTCTCTTACATACATACGTACACAAAAATATCAAAGGCTTTATTCTGTACTGAATAGTGACATATAAAAATAATATACTAGTTAACATTTTAAAAATTCCCTTGTCTTTGGAAAATTAATGAAATTTATAGCTCAGGGATTCCTATCTTAAATATAGGCGCCTTTTATTGTATTGTCTCTATGTATATGGATCTAATGAATTCTACATAGACATACTAGTATGTAGTTAGTATTAAAAAACCTGTAAAGTAAAATGTAATGTAATTAATTATTTATTGACTCCTAACAGCATTAAACACATTTCAACAGCTTAAATTAGTTTTATCTCTCGTTTATTAGCCTGTGATACTATATTTTATTTTGTTTTTAAATATATTATTGTTTTAGATGATCTAAGTTAGAGTTTTATTTCCGCAATATTTATAAATAAAGGTCCTGTGCGCTTCGTCAATGGATTCATTGACTTAATATTAATAAACTGTAAAGATCTATGACTAATAGCTGATAAAATATTTACTAATTAATAAAAAAGTTATTCTACAAATATTGCGTTTATGTGACAAAACGCAATATTTGTAGAATAACTTTTTAAGGATGGAATAAAGATACTTATGATTTTGTAGATTTTCTATAAACAATTATGAAATTTAATGACTTTCAATTATGAAAAGCAAGAAAAAATGTTTCATTGCAATTTTTTTTAAATGAAACTATTGTCTCTTCCATAATTTAGAGGGTCATATAGGGGTGTTATAAAATTAATGTTCACAATCTTTAATGTCTATAGTCCGCTTGAAGATAAAATGTATAGTTTGTATTGAAGTGCCCTCTATTAGGGAAATTATATATCTTTTAGTATTCGAATATACACTTTTTTTGTAAGTATTAAAAATGGGCCAAGAGATGTCACTAAAATAAAGAATCATCAGGCATTATACTTTTACATTTAATCATATTAACATGCTCAATTTAATAATTGATGCAAATATTGGCATTTAAACCTCTAAATCATTACATTTTTTTATTTAAATATCTCTTTATAGCAGTTTTAAAAATATTACAGGTAACATTAAAAATGGCGTCGCGTCCATGGGCCAAGGCTACTACGATACGAATACGAACTGTCAAACGGTTGTTGACTTTCGTGGGTGTTTGCTAGCGTATACTCGTGCAGAACGTAAAAAAGATAGTGTCAATACAATAATATTTTGTGAACATTTTAATTGTGACATGAAGTCAAGCTCCTCTGTGAAAAATACGTAGTGATGTTGTGAGAGTTTTAATTATTTTCTGTGGATCAGTGAGGCTATTTTGTTTAAGTATATTAGTCGTATTTGTATTTTAACTACAGACTACCATTTTCACAGCGCACCTGCTGTAATTCCTTGTAAATATAATATTGCACGGTTCAAATATTTTTGATACCAGTTTTAAATTTGTCCCATATATAAATTTGCATCAGTGCTTGTGTTTTTGAAATGTTGAGCGAGTGTAACAGGAATGGATTTTCCTCATTTTAGTGCGCAGACTTACCCCCCGCTTTGAAGGTAAATTTATAAATATACATCTATTTTTATTTTCATGTTAATTCTATTATTTGAGTGCATTATTTCTTTATTAATTTTTTTAAAGTAAAAATCGTTTTAAGTTACGTTTTCTTAATCGCGATTTCAAAAATTACGAAAAGGTGCACAATGTTTTGATTGATTAAAATTATACAATTTTAGTAAATTTTATTATTAAGTAATAAATTAAATATGTAATATAATGAATTTTATAACAATGACGAATACCAAAAAAGTAGCTTTAAATATTGTCGAATATTCAACTAAAAATTATCTAGCTTAATTATATGAAGTTAAGCTTTTTGTTTTGTAATATATCGTCATTATTTCTTTTACTTCTGTTTCATCTTTTTTCCTTCATACAATGTTTACCTTGTTTTTTTTTTTGCATATTTACTTACGTTTTTAGGTAAATGTTAAAAATTAAATGTTTTTTTATCAATTAATATAACAGAGCATATCTAACATGAATGATATTTATCATGTAAAAAAAATCATAAATATTTTTAAAATCTTCAAGTTTCACAAGTGAAGTTAGCTTAATGTAGAGTACATCCACACAAGCTAACTTAATTTCTTATTATCATATTAAAGATATTGATTGTAAGTTAAGTCCTTTGAAAATATTTTCCTGTAACACTGTTAATCTGATGACTGATTGTCCAATAGCGTACAAAGCTTTAATGATTTGAACATTGTAAAATAAACCAGTCATGGAGCAATATGAGATGCAAATTACTGATGTGAGAAAATTTAACAAAGGAACTGTTCACATTAAATAAATGATAATATCATATAAGGTATCATTTTAACAGTAAGTCTTCTTGAGAGTTTTATTGTTAAAATTTTGTGGTATTTTAAGTGAATTTACTCTGTGTAAAGGTGTTGGGCTTTTAAACACCTGCATTCATCATATAAAAAGTAGTATCACAGTACAATTTTACCGCTTAATGCTGATATTCTGTGACACAGTCACAGAATATCAGCATTAAGTGTGATATATCTTCTGTCGAGTTGGCACGTTAGTGTGATAGTATGCCCCTACCACTATTAAAATTACTTGATCACTCAAACCGAAAAGGCTCTCATTTATCCTTAGCAGCGGCATACTGTATGTGGGTCGAAACACATGCAGAAGACATACTTTTGAGTACTAATAACTTCAATGCTGTAAATGTCCTATGAAAAATGAAAGATATATTCCAATCTCTCTCTCAAAAGCCCTTCGGACTTCCTTTTTATATCAGAGCTAAAAAATGAGTATGTGGCTGACCTAGTGGTATGTGATCACAATACACATCCACAACACCACAAACATCACGGATGCATTGCTGGCCTTTTGTAAACATATACACTATCCTATCGTTCTAAAAGTCAGGCAATCTCTATGATTTGATTCGAAGATGTTAATGCTGGTAGCCTATTGGCTATAACAGCTTTATCGAATTCTGGGCCCATATAAAATATAATTGGGAATCTGCGCAAATCACATACTCCATCGGCTCGACGCCGTGTCGGAGGTACACATGTATGTGTGTGCTGATTTTAAGGAAACTGTCATTATGAGAGTGGGAATGGGAGGGGAAAGGAGAGGAGGAGGGGGATTGGGCCCCCGGAACTTAGCCGCTCACCGGTCGGAGCGCGGTAGCTAAGCTACCACTCAGACGCCGGTTGTCTGCGGGAGTGTGGTACTTCCCCGGGTGAGCCGGCCCATTCATGCTACAGACAAATAATATGCCATTCTTGCCAAAGTATTCGTGTGTAGCGTTGCTCTACTACTAATAAATTTTCGTTTTGCGGTTTACTGCGTTTTCGCTTTTTTGCGTTCATGTTCTTTGTGTTTCATCGCCGAGGCTCCTGCGATCCTGCACTCCGCAATAACGCGGAACGTGAAATACCCACATTCTTGTTGTATCTATCACACGCAGCGATCTCACACCGCTTTCCAAATTAGAGCCGACTCTAATTGCATCCGAGGAACATTAATTGGGGTAAGTGGCACGCGAAAATGTACACGCGCCGAGGGAGAGTGTGCAAAAACTACGCTAATTCAATTAGTCTGAATTCCCTGAGAGCGTGCCGGAGGTACCGAATACTGTAGCGCTTATAAAGTCATAAGCTTATATAAATAACGACCGATTTTATTTTTTACGGGATGGGAAGGCAAACAAGCAGGCGTGTCACCTGATGGAAAGCAATGAACGCCGCCCATAGACTTCCGCAGCGCCATAGGCAGTGCGGAAGCGTTGTCAACCAACCTTTAAAGTAAGTATCGTTATGGGAGGATGGAGTGGGAGGAATGTGAAAGCGTTGTCAGGATCCAAACTTACCTATGTGTTACTGCAGAAGGAAATAAATTTATCTATCTATCAATTAGGTCGTATTTTTTTTTTTGCAAAAGCACAAAGTTCTCTTTTATAAGGATGGTCACGATGAGGCGAGCTGTCGCCCCATCTTGGGTCGTTTCACTTCGCCTTTTGAACAATGGCGCAGTCCGTGTATGGTGACGCAGAGACTGGCGGTACGTGAGCGCCCTCTAGAATGCTGTCGCCGATGATATTTACGAAATAATCCTCAAGGACTTTGCGCAAAAACATACATACATACATACAGTTAGTATACACCTGTCTCCCTGTAGAGTTAGGCAGAGATCACAAATCTCCATCCGCTACGATCCCGACACACTTTCCTTGCTTCCTTCACACTCATCCATATTTTAATCCACCCTTCCTCTCACAATCATCGTAGCGAAACGGCTCTCCGTTCGTCGCTTTTCGCCCTCGGATATGATACTACCGCAACGGAAGACTAGGAGTGATATGGTAGTAACTCGGGAGGCCGGAGTCGCGTACCCGTGTACCAATACCATAAATACCAGACAAGCGGCTAGGCAAAGATACTCCTTGACTGTTGTGGTAATCTATAAGTGTCCTTTTCGGTTGTCATCCGTAGAGTCTATACTATACCTGAGGATGCCTCGTGTTGGGGCGAAACACGTGTCGTGTACAAGATGGAAAAGTGATAGTGTGTGTTTGGCGTTGTGTATAGTGGTTGGTGGGTGGAGAGTTGATGGCCGATTTTCGGTAAGTTTTTGGTTTAAGTTCCAAATAAATCCACTAAACCCAGCGGAAAAACACACATTATTAATTTTCTGTTATTGTTATGCTTGTCGCGGATCTTAGCTAAGTAAAATTTTTGACTGTCCGTATTTATTTATTTTACACATAGTGCACAGCAGGCGGACTTAACGGTTATTCTCTACCAGACAACTCGCAACCCGCGGGCGAAACAAAGAAAATTGGTTTGGAGTTGGTGCAGCTTGAAATAAAATGAACTAAAAATTAATTATATAAGTTTGACTATTGTGTACGAGTGTGTCAGTATGAATGTAATGTAAAACATTATGGTAACACATTTTAATTTGCAAATTGCAAGCATTAGTGCATTAAATTGTCAATCACCAGACAGGTAATCCTTATGTAAACTAGTGCTTAAAAGTTTTTTCATTTTTAGTTTACATACTTTCATATAAAAACAAAATTAATAGTTATTGAAATAAATAAATGTATGGTAAGTTTTAAGTCAAATTAAAGTTACACATACATATTGTTTATTATTATTGTGGGTAAATCAATATAGAATCATATATAAGCCTACTTATACCTTAAAGGTCGGCAACGCATCTTTTCTTTTCTTTGATGTCAATGAGTTAACACTATTATGTCATATATATATATATGTATATATATATATATATATATATATATATATATATATATATATATATATATATATATATATGTATGTATATATATATATATATATATATATATATATATATATATACAATAGATGGATGTGCTTATGTCAGTGAGAATGTCGTCACTGTGGTCCGCGATCTGACCACGTTGGTTCTCGCTGAAAACAAGCGCCGGGTGCTCCAATTAGAGCGCCCGGTATATGCTGAGCACGAACCATTTTATGACACTCGTTAGATTAAAATTATTTTCTTTTTGTTTTGTGTTTTCATTTGTATATATAATATTATTAAGGATTTAATTTTAGTTATTGTAAAAAAAGGTGTCATAAATAAAGTTTTTCTATTCTATTCTATTCTATTCCTTGTTTTTTTATGGGTTAGGGGGCAAACGAGCAAGCGTGTCGCCTGATGGAAAGCAATCAACGCCGCCTATGGACAACCGCGACACCACAGGAGTCACGGAAGCGTTGCCGGCCTTTTAGGTATGTATAGGCTTGTTTTTTGAAGGTTCCAATGTCGTATCGGTTCGGAAAGACTGCCGAGGGTAGCTGATTCCACAAACTGGACATTATGTACATTCTACAAATCATGTACATGACTTTATATATATATATATATATATATATATATATATATATATATATATATATATATATATATATATATATATATTGTTGCATTTTGTTGAAACCCATTCAAATGAATGAATGAATTATTGCATTTAAGAAAATATTTGTATAGTACAAACTGTATATCAGTTTTTAATAAAATTGTCGATTAATATAGGTCTTGTTCATTATTGATGCTATCAGCCTAACTGGAGAATCGAACCTGATACAGTTACACGGGGCGATCGATTTGTGTGCAAGTTAATAGTATCACGTCCTAACGCGAAATCCATTAGCATATCACACCGATATTAGATTTTTGACAACTTCATACGGTTTTTCGTGTGTACAGTTACTCATAATGAATGGACGATAGGCAAATTAAAAAAAAATAGCAAATAGTTACTAAAGACTCCACTGTGTAACTTGGCTAGTCTACCTGCTTCGTGGTGCAATGTCACAGAATAGATCTACTTCATTTCACAAATAAGCCAACATACAATATATCTGAAAGGCAGGCAACGCATTTGCGATTTCTATGTCATAGATGTCTGTGGGCGGCGTTGAATGCTTTCCATCAGGCGACACGCTTGCACGTTTGCCTCTTTATCCCATAAAATGAGATGAGTCATTGTGCCCGCCAAAGTACATGTTTTGCAGTGCGCAGTTTGACCTTTACCAATAAGAGACGCTACCTGGATCAAATCACATCTTCGGGTCTATTCCGGCCACGGCATCACTCCACAGCTCACGGCTCTTTCCTTTACCATGCGTATATATATATATATATATATATATATATATATATATATATATATATATATATATATATATACATATATATATATATATACATATATATATATATATATATATATATATATATATACACATATAGGCCAGATCAAGAGTACCATAAAGCGGCGGGCTTGAATGAGAATAGTAATTAGTGTGTTGAAATAGTTGTAGCAGATGGAGATCTGTGTTCACTACCTACTCCTACGGGAAACAAGCGTAACGATATGTATGTATGTATATAAAAAAATACTAACATGTTCTAAATATACACGGAAGCTTAGCCCTAACATTTTGCCGTCCATTTAACTGTAAGCCATGACGCAATCTACTGAAATTCCTTTAATCCGCGTCTTGTACGCTCATTGGACTAATTGTTCTCAATTGGTAAAGTTGAACACAAACCCCTCGACACTAGACTCGAGACAAAACATTTTGAGAGTACTGTCTTTAAGTAAATGGCACCATTTCTCCCACGTTCTCTTCCTTGGCGATAGCTTTGAAAGTTTCTTATATTAGCATGAAACCTTAAAATATTTCCGAAGCATACATACATATCGTCACGCCTGTACTCCCGTAGGGGTAGGCAGAGACCACAGATCTCCATCTGCTACGATCTCAGCATACTTCCCTTGCTTCCTCCACACTCATTATTCTCCTCATGCAAGCCCGCTGGTTGAGGGTACTCTTGACCTGGCATTTCTTAAAAAGTTCAGCAATTTAGTCAAGGTATGTTTATCGTGGTCTTCCTCTACCGACCCTTCCATCCACATTCGCAAGGTAATTTTTTTTTGCCCGAAAGTAGTCTAAATTATTCTCTACATATCTCTTTTTTATGTGAATGTTCAGTTGGGATCATTTTAGTCGTGTAGATAGATAGATAGATAGATACGGGGTCCACACATTCACACCCACAGGGGTGTGGGATCAAGCCTCGGGGATGAACCCCACAACTCGCGCAGCAACTCAACGGGCCGACCACCCCCCGCTCCTAGATGCCGCTGTTCCTAGCGGTTTTGGGAGTCCTTTAACAAATTTATGTCGTTGAGATGATGCTGAACTTGTTTCTATGTTGGGTCTATCGTTGGCCCTCCACCCTTGCTGCCACAGGAGGATTTCGCGTGGGAGGGAGCGTCGCTCATGTTGACGAGCGTGGAGGGAGACAAGGTTTTGTAGGTATGAGTGTGGTCCATTGTCGGCTCGGTCAAACGTCTTCCGAGCCAATCATGAATGCTCTCCATCCTAAGGTGTCTTGTGGAAGAATAACTCTATTGTAAAGGACTGAAAAGATTTTCTCTTATCTATAATCCGAATCATATATGTGAATACGTTTCATTCTTAGGTATATAATTATATCGTAACGTTTCAAATGCATGCTTTAGATGCGAGCTGCTTACATCAGATCGATATCGTTCTGGATTGTTTCGTAATGCTGGTTTGGTTATATCATCGCTTCTAACTATTTCGACACCGACTAACTGTAATGTTATTATCTGTTCAAGAATCATAATTCTGTGATAATTTTTAGTACTGTAGTGATACATTGATAAATAATCTATATATTGAAAAAAAATAATTTAATATAATGAAACATTTTAACTTTTTTACATTCGTAATTTTAAAATTACAAATAGAAATAAATTGTTTTATATATATAAAACAATAAAAGTAACGATCGACTGACGTCTTTCGGTAGCCATGTCACCTTTCCAGCTTAAGAAACTGAGATTGAAGATATAGAACTAGATTAATTAGAGAATATAATTGATTATTATACACCGCTTCCGCGACTCCTGCGGTGTCGCGGTTGACTTTGAGCGGCGTGGATTCCTTTCCATCAGGCGACACGCTTGCTCGTTTGCCCTCCTATCCCATAAAAAATATATATTGATTTGATAGAGAACAAGATATACATCTGACCCTTCCGTGCACGAATGAGTTATATTCGTTTATATTGTATGTGTTAAAATAATGCTAGCGCAAGAATAAATTAATATCATAGGAATAGGCTTTAATAGTAAGAATCGCCCCCTAAAGATGCCGGGTGTCACCGTATCAGGACTGCTTGCGCGCTATAGTACTGTAGATTTTCTAAATTAAATGAAACGATCACGATGAGAAAAGTGGCAGTCAAAAGACAGTTGGTCGGAGAAGGAAGTCTTGGCTACGTAATATCAGGGAGTGGCAGCGGAATAGCGAGAGCTCCAGAACTGCTGCATCTCACGAAAAAGGAGGAGAGTGGTGCTGAATTGCCTGCCAACCTTCGCAAGTCAGAGAGGAACTCTAAGAAGAAGAAGATTGAATATTTACCATGTAATATTGTAGTCAATAATGATTCAAGTTTTGTATTCCACGTGTTGTACATACATATCTTCACGCCTGTCTACGTTTGTGGGTTAGCAGAGTCCACAGATCTCCATCTGCTACGATCTCGGCATACTTTCCTTGCGTCCTCCGCACTCATTACTCTCCTCATGCAAGCCCGCCGGTTGAGGTTACTCTTGACCTGGCATTTCTTAAAAAGTTCAGCAATTTGGTCAAGGTATGTTTTCCGTAGTCTTCCCATGAGTTGTGTTGACTCTAAAACGGTTTGTTTATATTTATTCTATTCGGAATCGCCAAGGTATAGTTTAGTTACATGCAGTCAATATAAAGTTTTAATTTAAATAAATACAGTGATTCTGTAGGCGTGCGTCAGTTGGCTAGAGTTTCCCACAGCCATCGTCGAAAGTGGAAAGCGGACGTCGTGCTCGCTGGTCCCCAGTGAAACTTGTCCGCCTACCCGACGACGCTCCGTGATTCATGGCGTATTTACATAGCTTTCAATATGTTAAAACCATCGACACAATGGTACACGCTACCGCACGATATTCGAGAAAGTATCAAATAGTCCTTATACACAGGATTTCCGGTGGTAGAATTAGGTTATAGATTAAATAACCCTTGTTCAAAAGTAGTCGTTAAGGTTAAAAGGTTTTAGATCATCTAAAGTCAACACTAACTGGACACCACAGCAGAACAGACTATACGTAAGACGCAGGGAGCGATGGAAGGATTGTATACAGGAAGACTTGACTATCCTAAGGAAGAAAACCAATTGAAACCGCGTTACCCTAAATACAGATGGCTGGAGAAGGATTATGGAAGACAAACCCCACACTGGGTTGTACCTAAGGAGAGAGAGTACACCTACACAATTAAAAAAAAAAATATATATATATAATATATTTTCACGGATTACGTTTTATTATTTGGAACTACTTGTTGGGAATAATTTATGCTATTGACTTTCGCTAATGCAAATGTCGCCACGATGAAAAATGTCATCCCTTTCATAAGAATGAGTGGCGATTCAGTAGATACCATGCGATGAACATTGAAATCATAGGTCTATATAGAACCTTTAAAATACAAACCTATATATATATATATATATATATATATATATATATATATATATATATATATATATATTTCTTAAACGTTGCCTGTTTTTGAGTTGCTGACGCATATTTGTATGGGCGTAGCTCTTCCGTAAAAAAAGTAAATTGTTTTTTTTTTGTGGGATAGTAACGCACATGAATAGGCGTGTCACCCGATAGAAAACAATCAACGTCGCCAATACGTGTGGATGTCACACGCATTAAAGAAGCGTTGCAGGCCTTTTGATATGTGCAGGCTTGCCTCTCGAAGGTTCCGGTGTCGTATCGGTTCCGAAAATCGTATCACACTGCATCACAAAGACCTTCAACGGCGAGGGACTTCGTTGGTTTCGATGCGCTCAACTCACCGAATATGGTTATTGCAAATGTAACGGTGGGGAGGGAGGGTACATACGATACGACGCGCACTGGCCCGTGACCGCAACGTCGGTGTCGGGTGCTCGGCGAAATATATTGTTACATGAGCTCGTGAATAAATCCCCGCCGAAGAATTAAAAACTGACTGACATACAGGATGTCCAGTGGCAGGTGGCGAACAAGGATTATTCGACCAATAACCTCATATAAATATGGTCGAAAATTCCTTGTTTGAAAGTAGTAGTTTTTTTTTTGAGGGCAAACGAGCAAGCGTGTCGCCTGATGGAAAACAATCAACGCCCCGCATAGACAACCCCGACACCGCAGGAGTCGCGGAAGCGTTGCCGGCATTTTAGGTATGTGTAGGCTTGTTTTTTGAAGGTGCCAATGTCGTATCGGTTCAGAAAGACCGCCGAAGGTAGCTGGGTAAGGTTGAAAAACCTAATTCTGCCACCCAATTCGGACATCCCTTACAATTATATAAACATCACGTGTTATTATTTTCGTACATGCAAATCTCGGAAACCGAATAACCGATTTCAATGAATGATTTCAAGATGTTGTTTATACTAAACTTATAGCAATTTTTTCATTAAAAAAGTTTTTAATATTTCTTTTTATATATTTCTTCATATATGGACAGTCAAAAGTTTTACTTAGCTAAGATCCGCGACAAGCAAAACAATAACAGAAAATTAATAATGTGTGTTAAAAGTGTCTTTTCGGTTGTCTTCCGTAGACTCTACTACTATACCTGAAGATGCCTCGTGTTGGGGCGAAACACGTGTCGTTTACAAGATGGAAAAGTGATAATGTGTGTTTGGTGTTGTGTATAGTGGTTTTTGAGAGAATTGATGGCCGATTTTCGGTAAATTTTTGGTTTAAGTTCCAAATAAATCCACTTAACCCAACGGAAAAACACACATTATTAATTTTCTGTTATTGTTTTGCTTGTCGCGGATCTTAGCTAGGTAAAACTTTTAACTGTCCATATAGTGATGGATTTCCGCAAAGTAACGCCTGACTCCATTAATAATATTTCTTCATATCTCATCTAAAACGACGTATGCCCGGGCCCACTTGTAAAATTGTAAAAATATAAAGAACAATATATCTCAATAGTTTTCATTGTAAACATCGCCCTATTTTATTTGTTCAAGACATAAGTATTATTCGGATAAACATTGGAACAAGTTAAAATGTATCGGAAACCTAAATAAACATTTCCTTAGGAATTCCCCGGCGTCTGTAGCGTCGACTTTGAAAGGGAATCCGTGTAAACTGATAGCTTATCGGCTTAGTCAGTAGATAGACGCCGACAACGATGTCGGCTGGCTCCTCTAGCGCTTAGCGTATCCTGTCTGATGCAACATAAGTTGGAATTAGAAATTGCAATTGTCTAGGACAGGGATTCTCAAACTATTTCGGACAAAAGCCCCCTGGTGAGTTTCGTTTTTGATATCGACCCCTTTGTCAATCGATTGTTGTTAATATCGACCCCTTTGAAAATTCTTTATCTAGCGGCTGATATAATCCAAAACCATTGAATATTAACAAAAAAGGGATTCATGAAATATGACTTCAATAAAGAAAAGAAATATTTTATACTTACTTTCTGTAACTGTATAAACATCAAATTTAAAACAAAAAAAATTATTAAAAACAAGCCTATACATACCTAAAAGGCCGGCAACGCTTCCGCGACTCCTGCGGTGTCGTCGTCGTCCATGGGCGGCGTTGATTGCTTTCCATCAGGTGACACGCTTGCTCGTTTGCCCTCCTATCCCATAAAAAAAATCAAGTGTCATCCACTACAAGTTAAAAAAAAACAGTAGTTGAACTTGAGCGTATGAATAAAAAGTATTTTATTATCTATTGAAAATTTGAACAAGGACGGGTGTGAATTGATATTATAGTAGGAATTGAAAAAGGAAAAATAATTTGTTCGATACGACAGTCAATTTCTTTTTATGGTAGCAGTTAGAAACAAGCAAGTGATTTAGCAAATGTTAAGCAAGCACGGCAGTACATAAATTTCTACTGTTGTATAGGTGCTATAGATGCGTCGTGTTTACAGTTAGGATTTGAATGAAGGATAAAGAAATTGGACTTTCGAAATCCCCTAAAATTTGGTAAATTATATATTATACGCGCGATATAAATAGCGCCATAAAAATAGGTTCCATACACACCACACGGATAGCTGAAAGTCAACCACCTTCCGATTGAGTCGCAGTTTTCTGCCACGAACTGTACAAATGTGGAATGATTTCCCACGTACATACATAAATACATACGACATAGACGCATTTATGAGTGTATATGTTCATATATGGCGGGCAACGCATCTGAGACTCCTACGGCGTTTCAGGCCCTGAGGATATGGGCGTCAGTGATCACTTACAAGGTTACCCGTAGATACGGTATAGAAACCTAGATACGTTTGCCTACTTTGCTATAAAAAATCCAGTTAAATGCTATCTGCCTTGAACTTGGACGATAGCATTCACGGATTGGCAGGCCCATGCCTAGTTGTGAGACATATATGGGCTGTGTAAAGTAATCGTAGGCGTTAAAGCTTTGGAGGGGACCCTAAAGGCCCTAGAGAACATTTGAAAATTTTGAAGTTGTAAACGGGGCGATGGCTAATCCAATTTTAAAATTTAAATTGAAACCTAAATCTACTTACAGAACTGTGAAATAGGACAAGACTTTACATTACTTTTTTTGGTTGTAATTTTCAAGATGTAGTAAAACAATTTTAGGGGGCGCTAGATAATAATTGATTCTCATAGTAGGCGATGGACAATATAAGTTTGAGAACCTCCGGTCTATTGATTTCAATTTATTTAATAAAATTTTCATACATATATGTCCCTATGCAGTTGTATGTGTTTACGCTGATGTCTTTGTCTATATGTGTCCTACTTTGCGGAAATCCATTACTATGTGGACAGTTAGAACTTTTACTTAGCTATTTGTCGCGGATCTTAGCCAAGTAAAAGTTCTAACTGTCCACATGTGTCCTATCGATTTATTATACACAGTTCGTTAATGCTATGCCCCGCAAAGTAATGATGTATTTTAAAATTCAATGAAGCCGAATTCAAACGAATTTATCGACCTTTCGAATCTATAGCCGCCTCACAAATGTCACTGTCGACCACCGCATCGAGGCGAGTGCAACTCTAGCACTCGTTTGTTGTGACCTTTAACAGGTAAAATATGAAACCTTGTTACATTGCAACATTGTATAAAGGCTACCAACCGTTCTACAGCAAAAATCCTATTGTTCCCCACCTCTTTCCAGCAAAGGTAACTTTCATAAGCTAGAATAGAGAAGAGCGTGTTCCGTAACACGTAACAGCTGTCATTTATTTCAAATAAAGGCAACTTCCATACTCTAGAATAAATAAAAGCATGTTCCATAACAGGTAACAGCTCCTTATATTGTGGTAGAGCTACGATGCAGACGAATACTTTGTTAAGAATGGCATAATATTTGTCTGTGGTATGAATGGACCGGCTAGCTCAGGGAAGTACCACACTCCACTGGTAGCTTAGCTAACGCGCTTCGTGCGGTGAGCGGCCGAGTTCCGGAGACCCAACACCCTTCCCCCACGCCCTCCCATTCTTACTCCCATAACGACACTTTCCTTAAAGGTCGGCAACGCTTCCGCACTGCCTATGGCGCTGCAGAAGTCTATGGGCGGCGTTGATTGCTTTTTGCCTTCCTATCCCATAAAAAATAATCTGCCAACGAAAGTAACTTATAAGCTGGAAGAAAGAAGAACGTGTTGCGTAACAGGTAACGGCTGTTATCTCTTCTCATAGTAGGTAAATTTTCACGCTAAAATAGAGAACGTTTTCCTTAACACATAACAGCTGTTATCTCTTTCTCGCTAAGGTATCTCGTAAGGTATTTCATCCATAAGCTGTAATAGAGAAGAGCAAGTTCCGTAACACGAAACAGTTGCTATCTATTCCCACATATAATTATATAGAGTATGGTAATTCGTAAAAGGCGTAATATACGAGGAAGCTTTAAAGTCGCACCAAGAACTGATAGAATCTCTGAATGTATGGCCAAAGACGTGAAGATGACCACGTGGTACGAATTGCGTTGAACTAACCGAAGAAGAAAAGAGGTAGAGGTCGCCTGCCATCGACCCGGTGGACAAATATAAAAAGAGACCTCAGGAATGCATGCCCAATTGCATGAACACAACCCAGGAAAGATTAGCTTGGCGCAAAAAAATGAGCAGGCTCGACCCCAAACAGACCACAAACAGGGACAGAAGAAGAAGCATACTTTTTGTATTCATTACTTATTTTTTGTAATTCCTTCATTAAAAAAGTAGTAATAAAAATAATTCTTTATTTGTATAATGTGAGGTGTAACAAGATGAAAAAAGACGTATAAAAGCTCCATCAGATTGCCACTTATGGCGTACAAATTTCATTAATTATTACACACATAAAGACCTAAATACATAACTAAACTATTATATTGTTATTAAAATTATAATTGATTTATCTATTACATTCGATCGATATTTTAATTCAAAAAGTCCTTAATATTATAAATATTGTCATCTATTAGCCATTCATATAGTCTTATTTTAAATAATCTTCTATTCAATTGTTTTAATTCATGAGGTAGGACAACTGATTGGCTCAGTGGCGCGACCCCTCGCCCACGAAGTCAATGGTCGCGGGTTCGATTCCCGCATCGGAATAAACATATAAATGGATTTATAAATATTTATTCCGAGTCTGGTAACCCCTCCCCCCAATTCGTATTTCCATTCCTGCCCTTTCCTTTCTTCTCTATCCTTTTCCTTCCTCTCCGCCATTCCACGGTCTGCCGTGCCAAAGGATGCGTGGCTAAGGGCGAGCTTAGTCGCAAGCGTGCCGACCGTCCCGGGATCGGGCTCCCCCGGGTACTATGATGCCTTACCGCAGCATGCAGGGCTCTGCTGTGGCTGACTCTCATCCTCCCTTGCAGCTCGTGGGATTCACTAAGACGAATTTAATATACCTAATTTGTTGAAAAATGACGGCGACGGAGTTCGCCACCCGTCACGTCCTGATTCTCACAAGGGCGAGAAGCGCTGCTAAGTGATGCCCAGGGAAAAATGTGTTTCCAGCTGATGTGTGCCCGGCTAATGGGTCACCAGCCACTGATAACGGAAGCAATCGAACGAGGCGTTTTGGAACACTTGCTTTTATGTTTTGAGGTCACCGTTCGTTAATTTGAAGTCCAGGCCGTTACAACTGCAGCGGTATGTGAGTGGGGTGGAGATCTCAGAAGCGTCCAATGCACAGGATATCTTTTTGATGTGAAACATCTTATAACGGGGTATGGGAGTGAAATCATAGAACGAGACGTTGTATCGATTCGGGCCACGCTGCCCTCCACTCGACTATACAGGGTGTCCTAGGACTCAACGTCAAGCCGAAACGGGGTGACAGGATTGATTGTTACCATCATGACAAAAATCTTCGATCGATCGATCGAATAAAAAACATTTTAACTGAGTAAAATGGGTTAGCAAAAATGAATAGTTTTAAGAGTACTATATTCCAATATCGTGTCGGTTCGGAAATACCGCTGAAGATATGTGATACCGATGGTTTCATAGAGTGGTGGTGCGAGAAATGAAGTTTCGGGAAAAACGCACCGTTCTGGACCGCCATTCATCCAGATGGTGGGCATGAAACTTCTAGGGTATGAGGCCCCGCGCCTAGCAGTGAGGCATATATATAACTTTGGACAGATTGTTATAAAGCTTTTTACAGGGTTCCGATTAATGTTTAAGGTCATTTATGTCATTACGCAAAGCTTTGTAAGGCGCAGCTCCCACTGGGATCGTTCATAGTCGTCCGAATGAAATTAATAGGTCAGGGGGCAAGCGGGCTAGCTCGAACAGTCCACTCGTCCAGTAAATGCTACGATATGCTTTGCTTGAAGCTATTTTTAAATATTGTAAGAAATTAATATCAATATCAGCCCGCAGCAGTCCACTGCTGGACATAGGCCTCACTCACGCGTTCGCTTATCGCGGATCTCGGCCAAGTTAAAATTCTAACTGTCCACATGAATGTAAAAAATAATAGCGCACTATAGTATAGCTCTTGATGCGTGTAATACCTGGGCTCGGCAAAAGGCCATAAGGAATGACTCATGGACTGACGTAAGCGATTCGCTTTTACCCTTTGCTGTCTCCGGTAGGGTGGAGGGGTGATTGGTTGGTGTTATAAGGATGGGTGTTGCGTAGTTGGACAGGTTATATTACGCACCGACCTTGAAAAGATACCGCATCGTAAATGCATTGGAAAATTGTCGCATTTCATGCTGATTCTCACGAGGGCGAAAAGCGACTAATGGATGTGTGTGATGTAAGTGAATATATAAAAAAAATTATCGCTTTTTAATTTACCGACAAATTTATTCATAGAATGTAATAGAAAAACTTTATTCTTGACACTTTTTATAACAAAATCAGTTTTAATTACAAATTTCAATAGATTCAATACATATATACTTACATATACATACACATACATACATACACACACATTTATGTACATGCACACACACACAAAAACACGAGAAAAATAAAATAAAAAAATTGAAAAAAGAAATATTCACCTTGCAGCAAGTACTCTCATCCTTATGACCTACTCAAGGTTTTCTGCTACGAACTGTGTACGCCGTTTTTCTGCGGGAGTGTGGTACTTCGCCGAGCGAGCCGGCCCATTCATGCTACAGACAAATAACATGCCGTTCTTGACAAAGTATTCGTCTGCAGGTTGGCTCTACCACTTTAATGTACTGTTATATATTAACTTTTGTAAAAGTAATACAATATGTATAATAATTTGTAAAAGTAATATAATAATAAGGTTGGATGGATGGGACACGAATAACAGTATAGACCGATGTAACATTGTACAAGCGTCTATTATTTTCAGTGTTCCTATTTAAATTTTACTTTGAAGCAATAAAAAGTCTTATAATTTTCGGATAACGCTTGAATCTCTAGGTATTTTTGTGTTATATGTATTATTTAAATATTTTTACAATTTTAAAAATCATTAAATTAAGAAAATAATATGTTATGCAAAGTTATGTCGATCAGAAAAATTTACATCTGTCAAAAAGATCAACTAGCTAACTTGTACAGGGTATAACTTGTCCTTACATTGTACGCTCGTCGATTGATCTGCGCTCCTTTCATGTCGCTATATTTCGCAGCGCGCCAATCCCGGCAGGTCAAGGCATTGCACCCAAGCGGCACGGTGGCGTTGGGAAACCTCGCTCCGCTCTATTTTGAACATTTCAACTAAGATTCGCTTCTATTCACTGAGTTGTAAATTAATTATCGCTGCTTATTAACTGGAGTAGCTGGTCACGTTTGTCGGAGCCTCAACAACCTTCGGAATAAACGAGTGCTGAAGTGGAGACCGTGCTCGATAAATGTAGCATGAAATCCCGCGCTAGATGTGCGCAGGGCGGCTGGCAGAGACTGGATGCGTGTAACCCAAGATCGGGCTAGGTGGCGCGGCTTGAGAGAGGCCTTTATCTAAGTATCTTCAGTAGACTGATGTACACGCTCCACCATATTATGGAACCAGCTACTTTCAATGGTATTTACAAATCGCTATGCCATTGAAACCTCCAAAAACAAATCTACTCACATCACAAAGGCCGGCAGCGGATTTGCAATGCCTATGGTGTTGGAGATGTCTAGGAGCGGAGTTGATAACTTTCCATCGGGCTACTCGCTTGCTCGACTGCTTCCCAATCCTTCGATTGCTTCTATACAATTTATCATGTCTCTCACTGGGTTTTGAAATTGCCTAGCCAAGCTACATCGGTGATTTTGGTTGGCAGCCAATTCAGCACAACTCTCCTCCTCCTTCGCGAGGTGCAGCAGTTCAGGAGTACTCGCGATCCCGGTCTACTCCTTGATATTACGTAGCAAAGACTTTCTTCTCCGACCAACTTGTCTTTTGCCCGCGATTATTCCCATTATTATCAGTTGCAGCAAGTTGTTCCTGTCATGTCTCATGATATGACCCAGGTAAGCAACTTTTCTACCTTTGACGGTCTGCAAAAGTTCACATTTTTGCGTTCTAATATATCGAAGACAAAAAAACGTATTTGCTGTTAAGTAATTTAAGAACTTTAAAAAACCAACGAGGCCATTCGACGCAGTTCTTTTTTCTGATTCAACTGGTGTATCAAAACCAAAATACGTCATTTCCCACTTACGGCAAATACGTTTTATATCTTCGATATGTAAATGTAATTATTTTTCTATTTCTAACGTTTTATTATGAACGCGTAATGTAAAGTTAGCTCGTAACTGTGATTCATAGATTTGTCATTCGAATTTATAGGATAGGATGACAAACGAGCAGGCGTGTCACCTGATGGAAAGCAGTCAACGCCGCTCATAGTCATCCGCAGCGCCATAGACAGTGCGTTGCCGCCCTTTAAGGAGAGAGTCATTATGGGAAAGAGAGTGGGAGAAGGAGGGGGGGGGGTGTTGGGCCTCCGGAACTCGGCCGCTCACCGTACGAAGCGCGGTAGCTATCACTATGGACTGCAAACGAATACTTTGTCAAGAATGGCGTATTATTTGTCTGTAGCATGAATGGGCTGGCTCGCCCGGGGATGTGGTAGCTTAGCTAACGCACTTCGTACGGTGAGTGGTTAAGTTCCGGAGGCCTATAATTGAGTTATAAAATATTAACACATTCCATGATACGTATAGCGTATATGCTTCAAGTTTTACAACTGTGTTGTTTTGTTTTTCGCGTACAGCTTACAATAATTAAAATAATCTCACCATCATCACCATCAAGGCATTACAGCCGCGGGTGGGTCTTAGACTGGTCCAGTAAATGTTTCCAGTCGGATCTTCGTTTAGCTTTTTTCCCTCCAGCCCCTCACACAGATTGCCTTAAAGTCCTCGTCTACAACCAGCCATCTGAGCTTAGGTCTTCCGCGGCTTCTACGACCATCTGGTTTGCCGTCGAGTAGGCGTATGGGTATTCAAGCTTTGTCCATCCGTACTATGTGCCGAGCCCAACGAAGGCATCAAATCTTAATGGTTTTGATGACGTTCGGCTCATTGTACAGCTCACATAGCTCGTGATTGTAAAGAGTACGCCATCGCTCATTCTCCAACACAGGACCAAAGATACGCCTTAAAATTTTGAATTTTTTTTTTACTATAATGTAATGGTTTTTTTTTTAAATTTTAAAATAATGTAAAAATTATAATAATCAAGGAAAGGGTAGGAAGGGCAACGAACCAAACAGTAACAACATTCATAACACACATAAAGAAACCGTCGCACGGCGGAAATCTTTGTTTATTAAATCCAATATGGACAGTCAAAAGTTTTACTTAGCTAAGATCCGCGACAAGCAAAACAATAACAGAAAATTAACAATGTGTGTTCTTCTGTTCGGTTAAGTGGATTTATTTGGAACTTAAACCAAAAACTTACCGAAAATCGGCCATCAATTCTCCACCCACCGACCACTATACACAACACCAAACACACATTATCACTTTTCCATCTTGTAAACGACACGTGTTTCGCCCCAACACGAGGTATCTTCAGGTATAGTACACTCTACGGAAGACAACCGAAAAGAGAAAGTAGAGTCTACTACACCTGAAGATGCCTCGTGTTGGGGCGTAGTGGTTGGTGGGTGGAGAATTGATGGCCGGTTTTTGGTAAGTTTTTGGTTTAAGTTCCAAATAAACCCACTTCATCCAGCAGAAAAAACACACATTACTAGTTTTCTGTTATTGTTTTGCTTGTCGCGGATCTAAGCTAAGTAAAACTTTTAACTGTCCACATAGTAATGAATTTCCGCAAAGTAACGCCTGACTCCATTAATAATATTAAATCCAAAGTAATTGCCAGTAATTTCCGCCATTTATACGTATGTGTTTTTGTCGATTCAGTTACCCGATAATTGCACGCTCGTATCCGAATGTCATAAACACCAATGACTATATGTATTGAAGTTCAGAAACTCGACTAACGACCTACTCGATACTGTGGCAAGTGTACAAACCCGAGTGTCGCGGCCTCGATTTGTGCGGAGAGCCGAACGGACTATGAAACTCCATTCGTAAAACGTTGTCTGTTCTAATTGACACTAGAGATAGGTAGATACGTTTATTTTTTTATTTTTTAATTTTATATATTCACGCCTATCCCCCGCAGGGGTTGGCAGAGACCACAGAGCTCCATCCGCTGCCATTCATCGCAGCGAAACGGCTCGTCATTGGTCGCTTTTCGCCCTCGTGAGAATCAGGACGTGACGGGTGGCGAACCACGTCGCCGTCATTTTCGACAAATTAGGTATATTAAATTCGTCTTAGTGAATCCCACGAGCCGCAAGGGAGGATGGAGGTCAGCCCCAGCAGAGCCCTGCACGCTGAGGTAAGGCACCATAGTCCCCGGGGGAGCCCGACCCCGGGACGATCGGCACATTTTTACGTTTATATATATATATATATATATATATATATATATATATATATATATATATATATATATATATATATATATATATATATATATATATACATATATACATACATATATATATGGTTTCTGCAATGCCATTGGCACTGCGGATGTCTATGGGCGGTGTTTATTGCTATCTACTGAGTGACACGCCTGCTCGTTTGCCTTCTTATCCCGTAAAAAAAAATATTGTTTAATCGTAGTGGCGCATTAGAATATATAATATAATAGTTCGATTAAGGCGTATAAGTGGAGTAATATAAAATGAATTCGTGTATCGTGATTTTTAGGCTGAAATTTTATCAAGATGTAACGTGACAAGCTGAGTACTACACACATATGTACATACATATTTATATT
This sequence comes from Baronia brevicornis, assembly GCA_031353405.1. Lineage (NCBI taxonomy): Eukaryota > Metazoa > Arthropoda > Insecta > Lepidoptera > Papilionidae > Baronia > Baronia brevicornis. The sequence goes on along the minus strand of JASFAT010004141.1, from coordinate 169,485 downwards.
ATTATTATATTTTACTTGACACTGGCGTAATAGTTATAGTTAATTGCCATCAAAGAAATAATACATACAGATAAAATATATTTTGAACACGATGCGAGTGAACCAATGACTATTTTGACTTTGAGAACTAAACTGAGATTATTAGGTGGTGAACAATATGCCGCTATCGTATAATATAATGAAATAGAAATAGAAACAACTTCATTCATAACACCTTTTTTACCATAGCTAAAATTAAAACTTTAATAATATAATATACATATAAACAAGTTCAAAAAAAAAATTTAATTTAACAAGTATTATATCATAAAATGATACTTGCTCAGCAATATGCCAGGTGTTCTATTGGAGCACATGGCGCTGTTTTTCAGCAAGAACCAACGTGGTCAGATCGCAGACCATAGTGACGACATTGATACGGACACACACATACATCCATGTATATATATATATATATATATATATATATATATATATATACTCATATTCACATATTGTATAATACAATAAAATTAAAAACAACTAAATCATGCAATAAATTCCCTTGATTTTTTTTGTGAAATTTTTTTTTACTATAATGCGTATTGATTATTCTATATAACTGTAATATAAGTCGGTGCGTTGTTCCACTTTGCGTGTTGTCGGTACTTTGAGCGGCGTATTGGCGTCGGAACGCCTAGACATGGTATGACGTCACACCGCCGAAAACCATTTCCTATTCCCACGCAATAACTTCCCCCCTCCCATTTCTGCTGCGAACGTCTCCCCTCCTGGAGAGCGTTCAAAGTTTTAATCGTTCTATTGTCTCACATCTCCCGTTTCACAATGCTTACGTCTTTCCTAGAACTCGAAACAGTCATTATCCATTCGTTTGCTTACAATTGGACAACTTGCGCGAATCATTTTTCCTTGTGCATGCATTTTAGCTTGTTGCGTTTCACGAGTATCGTATCAATTATTAGCACTGCTAGTCTAGTTTTTTATTTCTTTTTTTGTTGTTGAATAGGCAAACGAGCACGCGGGCCATTCGGTGGAAAGTGATCACCCATAGATATCATAAACGCCGGGGGTGTCTTAGACGCTTTGCCAATCTTTTGTGAACACATACATTCGTCTATTAAATGCCCCTATGTCGTATTAGTATGGGAACACCGCAGACGTGGTGAATCGTTCCACATTTGTACAGTTTGTGGCATAAAACTGTGACTGAATCGGACGATGTGACGATACAAAACAAGCTCATACATTTCAGCTTCTGGTGTCGCTGATGTCTATGGGGTGGTATTGATTTTTTTATTTTATTTATTAGGTAAACAAACAAGTTACAGTCTTAAATAATACGATATTATATAAACTTAACAACGCCCGGACTATAACTCTTTAAATTTGCGCACAGCGTGGCTACATTTTGACAATAGGGTTACTTATGTAATAATAAAATACTATATATTTGAACAGATAAAATTAAATTAAAAAAAATGAGAAATATAAAACAAGAAGAATAACAATATATTTGTGATCTATCGGCTGCCAAAGATATCACGGAGCGATCGCTTTGATTGGTGTATTTTGATGTTGAAAATATCGAACGTTTCTGTACCGTGGTCAATGGATATATTATTGTATAGGCGATGAATGCGTACCATGGGATTATAATGGGATATATTGGTTGATATATATATATGATAATATATATGATAATGATAGATATATTATTGTATAGGCGATGAATGCGTACCATGGGATTATAATGGGATATATTGGTTGATATTTTAAGATGGGATATATTAAGATCGGTGTAAAAATTGTTTTCTATTAGGCGACATTTCGCTCGTTTGCCTTCAAATCCAATAAAAAACCAACTCATTTTTCGTCTCCTTTTTTGTTCCTCAACTTGAGATACGAAGCGAAACCTTGTTATTTAAAGATACCTTACTTTTCCCACAACATGTGGGGCCCCAACGAAATAATATTAACGCTTACTTGGCTCCCAGCTGTGACCACATGCCGTCTTTGTACGTTCAGAAGATTAGCAACTGTATGTCGGTGTGTTATAGTTAAAGTTCCAACACACTCACACTAACTCTGAACAGTCTTAGTTATATGTCTAAAGTTTTACTTAGCTAAGATCCGCGACAAGCAAAACAATAACAGAAAATTAATAATGTGTGTTTTTCTGCTGGATGAAGTGGATTCATATGGAACTTAAACAAAGCCGAAAACTTTTCACCGAAACCGAAAAGACAACTTTTCGGTTGTCTTCCATAGAGTCTACTATACCTGAAGATGCCTCGTGTTGGGGCGAAACACGTGTCGTTTACAAGGTGGAAAAGTGGTAGTGTGTGTTTGGTGTTGTGTATGGTGGTTGGTGGGTGGAGAATTGATGGCCGATTTTTGGTAAGGTTTTGGTTTAAGTTCCAAATAAATCCACTTAATCCAACAGAAAAACACACATTATTAATTTTCTGTTATTGTTTTGCTTGCGCGCTCGCGGATCTTAGCTAAGTAAAACTTTTGACTGTCCATATAGTGATGGATTTCCGCAAAGTAACACCTGACTCCATTAATAACAATCTTAGTTACTTTTCACATTGAATATCAGAACAAGATCATCTGGTTTGGTTTCTAGGCATTTACCCCCTAAAGAAATGTAACGGCATTGTACTGCAGTACTGAAACGTGCCAGCCGTGTACAGCTACCGCGACACACGGGACCTTTAGGGGGCTTTTCTTCTATGTAATTGAAGTTTTTCCAAATGAAACTAATTTATTTTTCTGTTCACTGTACATTTATATATTATTCATACTTTATTCACTTTATATCTCATTTTCTTATGCCAGACATGTCTATTGAAAGACGTCAGTCGAACTAATCTTCTTGTTTTTAAAACAATTTATTTCTTTTTTATTTTAAAATAACGAATTTAAAAAGAAGTAATATAATATTAAAGGTTTTAAATATGTATATATATATATATATATATATATATATATATATATATATATATATATATATATATATACATATATCGATGTTACTAACATTTCATACACCTAATACAGATATTATTGATTTGTCACGTGTCAAATGTTTCAGTAATACACACACACTACTAATAATAACGGGCAATACATAAATTACGTTTGACGTTAAGTTGAGAGAATCTTCGCCTAGTACCAAATAACTATAGTGACTACTGTCTCCACTGTGCAGCTTGGTTAGCCTACTTGCTTTGTGGATTAATGTCAGAATAGGGCCTCCTCATTTTTAGGGGCTATCCGTAAATTACATCACATTTATTAACGAGGGAGGGGGGGTCAACAAAGTGTGACATTTGTGACAAGAGAGGGATGAGTCTTAAGGAGGGATGACTTTTGTGACACCATATGCATAAATTCAAAGTGCAAAAACTCCAAACTTCAACTCTACGTATGACAAAAAGGATAGTGTGTAATGTTTAGTGACGTAATATATGGATGTACCTCAATACACATATTTACACAATCATCAACAGCTCACAATGGCCGTGTTGGTAATGAATTGAACGCCGACATGCGTACGTGACACTTGACGCTTTCTTGTCGCTCTCCAGCGATAAAGTAATCTTTCTCTTGTGTGTCATGTCATGTCAGCGGTATATTTAGAATCCAAATGACCGATCAAAGTGATCATTCTTAACTAAAACCACACGTTTTTATATTTGCAGAGAAAATATCAAAGCTAAGTATTTATTATGGGTTATGTGGACAGTCAAAAGTTTTACTTACCTAAGATCCGCGACAAGCTCTTTAGCTCTTTAGCGGTTTGTCTTGTCTTAGCTATGTAAAACTTTTGACTGTCCACATAGTGATGGATTTTCGCAAAGTAATGCCTGACTCCATTAATAATATTATGGGTTAGAAAGGCAAACGAGCAGGCGTGTCGCAACTACATCTGCAACGCTTATAGGATTTGCAAAAGAGTTGGCGGCCTCTCACAAATATTAAGGTTCAGTTTTGAATAATCCCGGCGGCGTATAGATGCGCTAATAAAAAGTTAGCTCTTATTAAAAATACATGCGTTCAAAAAACAAATGCGTTGTAGTGGTAGAGCCACGCTGCAGACGAATAATTTGATTCGAAGATGCCGACGCTGGGAGCTTATTGGCTTTAACAGCTTTATCGAATACTGGGCCCGCGAATTCGGAGGCCGCGGCGAATACTGTGTCAACAATGGCAAAATATTTGTCCGTAGCATGAATGGGCCGGCTCGCCCAGGGATGTACCACACTCCCGTGGAAAACCGGCGTCTGAGTGGTAGCTAACCTACCGCGCTTCGTTCGATGAGTGGTTGAGTTCCCCCCTCCCCCTTCCCCCTCCCCCTTTCCACCTCTTCTTTTGTTTATGGATGGCGTTTATTGCTTTCCATCAGGCGACACGCTCGTTTGCCTTACAACACCATAAAATAAAAGAATTGATTGAACAGTATACACAAACAATCTTTAAACTATGCGGTTTCATCAATAATTGGGCCATACATAAATCGGAAGTATCGTTTATTACATATAAATTAATCTTTGGTGAGTTTTATCTTCGTGTTTCGTGTATGCAATTAGGAGTAGCAAGTATTTGGGACACCGGTACGACACGAATTCCGACGCCGATATGGACTGGGTCAAGAGACTCTATCATTAAACCGCCCTGTGATGGCAGAATTAACAGACAGAGGGACCGTGTCAGAAACTTTTGCGAAACCAAGTATCTCATTTATTTTTATTTGTAACTATTTACAGTGCAGTGTGGTGGAGCATAGTAGGTCTCACTAGGTCTCATTACACTCTTTTTTTATATATTCATGCCTATCCGCCGCAGGGGTTGGCAGAGACCACAGAGCTTCATCCGCTGCCATTCATCGCAGCGAAACGGCTCTCCATTGGTTGCTTCTCGCCCTCGTGAGAATCAGGATGTGACGGGTGGCGGACCACGTTGCCATCATTTTTCAACAAATTAGGTATATTAAATTCGTCTTAGGGAATTCCACGAGCCGCAAGGGAGTATGGAGGTCAGCCCCAGCAGAGTCCTGCAGCACCATAGTACCAGGGGGAGCCCGATCCCGGGACGGTCGTATGATGATACACACATGAAATATACATATATACACATAATATAATAATATAAGTGCCAGCAAGCGATACTACTGCCCTGTAAAAAACGTAAAAACATGTTAATTTGGTTCTTACTAAGTAATCGTCTTGTAAGTAAACTTTCCCTGTATTATAGCGTAAAGAATTCCACCCAAGCATGGTATTGTGGATATCTATCTATGGGTTATGGGCGGCGTTGATTGCTCACCATCAAGTGACACCAAGCGTATTTCGTTCGTCTCCCTATCCCAAATAAAAACCTGGATGCCTCACTTTCATATGATTTATACGAAAAATTATATAGTGTGCCGCAGACGGCCTTGCTCGTCTTACGTGTATGTATTCCATTGCGTATGTATTTATATCTCCCGGTTTGAAACGCGGTCAAGGTAAGGTTTTCATTCGCCTTTGAATCGATAAAGCCGGCTTGTATTGGTGCGAAATGTGATGATCGTTATAAGGGGTGCATATAATTAGCAATCGTAATGTATGGCTGTAAAATATATTTTGTTGAATGCGTTTTCGACAAATGACGTAGTGTGGTTAAAAAGAAGATGGATAGTATCCCCTATATTAAAAAAAAATATAACTAAAATTAACTTCTTAGGCACAGCTGTATTTTGCACGGAGCTGTTTCTCTGCTTGGTAGATGTGAAGGCAAAACAAGTTTGAAAAAAATCGCTATAGTGGCGCTATAGTTCAGTAAGAGAACATTCGCGAAAGCCACTATAGTGACGCATCGTTTAGAAAAAGAACATTAGCGAAAGACGCTATAGTCGCGCATCGTTCAGACAGGGAACATTCGTGAAAACCGCTATAGTCGTGCATCGTTCAGAAAGAGAACATTCGTGAAAGCCGCTATAGTGACGCATCGTTCAGAAAGAGAACATTAGCGAAAGACGCTATAGTCGCGCATAGTTCAGAAAGAGAACATTCGCGAAAGCCGCTATAGTGACGCATCGTTCAGAAAGAGAACATTCGCGAAAGCCGCTATAGTGACGCATCGTTCAGAAAGAGAACATTAGCGAAAGACGCTATAGTCGCGCATCGTTCAGAAAGAGAACATTCGCGAAAGCCGCTATAGTATACAAGTTATCGTTAGTGTTAGGTGTCGCAACGGTTCCAACACAAGCACGAATCCAGAACGGGTCCGATGCGGACGCGACGGTGGGAGTGAAACGAACTCTTTATGTCTGCCATAAACTTTTCATTTATACACTTATTATGCCAAGAATCTGAGCTCTGTTTCTAACAGCCGAAAAGGTTCGATGGGTACTGTAGTGATACATTGATAAATGTATCATGAATGCAATAAAAGTTTTTGATTATATCTTTTTAAATTCGTTATTTAAAATAAAAAAGAAATAAATTGTTTTCTATTAAAACAAAAGTATGAGTTCGACTGACGTCTTTCTATAGACATGTCACCCGTCCGGCATAAGAAATTGAAATTATATATGTAGAGATATAAAATGTAAAGTGTTAATAAAGTATAAACAAGATATTATATATATATATATATATATATATATATATATATATATATATATATATATATATATATATATATATTATAAAATTCTATTCATTATATATATATATATATATATACAATGAATAGAAAAATAAATTAATTTGACTTGGAAGAATTTCGACTACATCGAAGATAAAACCTCCTAAAAATCCCGTGTGCCTCCGTAAGCAGTACAGCGGGCACGATACAGTACGATAAAAAAAAACAGAACGGTCACTCTATTTCCAAATCTTAAATATTATATAAAAATTGTTTCTAAGCAATATTTTACTTTTACAAATTTTCATTTGTTATAGCGACATCTAGTCGTTACGTTCCAAATGACGTGATATAACGTCATTAGATGTCGCTGCGTTGTGAACACTCAGTTCTGCATCGCGGTGATGAGATGCATCGCGATGGCGGGTCAACTGCACGTTTCGGCGAGCGTTAGTAGGATCCAAAACAGTCTCCCTAAAACCCTTGTTCGTATCGACAGCTGTTTGTATGGTTGCATTCATTGGAGTTGTTCAGTCACTGTTCAATCGTGGTTTGCTATTATTTTTCGTGGGAAAATCCTCTTGTATACCCCACTGGGAGAAGCTAGGCTTTTTGTTTTTTATAACAGAGGCAGGCAAAAGAACGTGCCGGTCTCTCCCTCCCATCAACAGTCCGCGGCAGTCCACTGCTGGATGTAGGTCTCTTCCAAGAAGCGTCACTTAGCCCAATCTTCGACTTCACACATCCGGTTTCTGACAGCCGCTATGCGCAGATCTTCACACCATTTCACGCGATCCCCACTCCAGCGGTTGTCACATCTCCGACAAACGTGACTAGATCATTTCCACGTGTTACTATGCAATGCTTTAATATAATCTCTGTTTTCCAGGTACGCTGGTCGCATTAACTGGTGTTAGCAGCACGTAAGTATCTTGGAGGACTTTTTCCCGCCAACTTACATCTGTGATGTTGTGTTTATTTTTCATTTTTATAATCCAAATTACAGCCAATTAATAAAACAAAGAAATTTTAAATATATTAAATAATAGTGCTAGCTTTTCCGGCTTCTGCCAAAAATTTCAGCGAAATCGGCCCATAAATAACGATTTCAGCTTTGTATGGCGGCCATCTTGTTTTCCGCCATTTTGAATTTTTGTTCCCGTGTGTCTTGTCACATATTAAATAAATTATATAAATGACTTTCTTCCTACTTCCAATACACATCTAAAGTATAAGGAGACGCCTACGTTGCCGTTGATAATTTATCATAAAATATTCTTCAACCCACACACGCTCAGTGTCAGAACTGCAGTACTATGTTTTAACTTGGGATAATAAAGAAAGAGTGCATGACGCTAACGGATTCAACATATTGAATAGCCAGGATAATGTTACCGCAGTAACGCTTCCGTGATACCTGTGGTATCGCGGATGTCTATGGGCGCAGTTGATTGCTTTCCATCAAGCGACACGCTTGCTCGTTTGCCCTCCTATCCCATACGATAGTGGTAGATCCACGCTACAGACGAATGCTTTGTCAAGCATGACATATTTGTCTGTATCATGAATGGGCCGGCTCGCCCGGGGAAGTACCACACTCCCGCAGAGAACCGGCGTCTGAACGGTAGCTTAGATACCACGCTTCCTACGGTGAGCGGCTGAGTTCCGGAGGCCCAACACTCTCACCTCCCCTCACTCCTCGCTCCCCTCCTTCAACGTTTCCGCACTGCCTATGGCGCTGCGGATGTCTATGGGCGGCGTTGATTGCTTTCCATCAGGCGACACGCCTGCTCGTTTGCCTTCCTATCCCATAAAAAATAACAAATATTCGGGGTTTTTATACAAGTGTACTCATTGCAACGTTTTAGTCCAAGCTTAAAACAAGCTTACGTACGTGGTGTAGTGCGGGCGATAAGTGGCTATCTTAACAACTAAACGATTTAGTGCGGCTACGGTGATGTCATGGGGACATTGTCTGCACCAAGGACGCGTGAATGTTAAACGGGGGCGCGGTGTTGGGGTAGGGGGGAGGTGTGAACTTGAGCCTTCGCCCTGCATCCCACTACTTAATGACTATTGTAAAGTAATTTCACTGATTAAAAGCAAGTAATATAATTGTTTCTTTTTAAAGTCAATTCCTATTGTATATACTGCTTAATATGTTATATATGATATTGTTTTTTCTATTCTATATATCCAAAATGAATTAATTCATTCATATTTCAAAAAACTGTGTGGACAGTCAAAAGTTTTACTTAGCCAAGATCCGCGACAAACAACGTCTAGAGTCTACTATACTTGAAGATGCCTTGTATTGGTTCCGTAGAGTCTACTATATCTGAAGATGTCAACACGAGGCATCTTCAGGTATAGTAGACTCTACGGAAGACAACCGAAAAGTCACACCACAGTCAAACCACATTGTGTCATTCTAACGATAGCAAAGAAAATATATCCTTACAGCAAACTGTCACGGCGTTCAACTACTAATTGACGGTAAACGGTCGCGGTTGCTTTTTAATTTTTTGAAGCTATTGTCAATGTTATAGACTGTCAGTAACAAAAATATAATTAAAACATTTAGGTTAAATTTTAAAAAAAAAAGTATTTTTCCCTTTTCGTTCTGATATATATATTTTTTTAAATATGAAAGCCTAATCTTTTTTTACTCACTTTTATTTATTTACTCCATACATCATATATCGTCAGATTTTCTATTCTTATTATTCACGTTTCGGAATTCACTCCGGGGGACATCTGTGATAGTACGGTACTTCCCCGGATGACTCGATCCATTGAAAATTCTCCGTGACCCATCTTCTCTTCTGGTTCTTCCCACGATCTTACGGAAAATTCCGTAAGATCGTGGACAAAACCATGCAACATTATCATAATTTCCACTCGGATAGAATTTTTTAGGATGTAGACGGTGGAAGTCTTCTATCTTTACTAGTTATCCCCTCGAATTAGGGCCGCATCTAACCAGGGAGGGGGGTCCTACACTACGTTTGCCTAGACGCGGTCTGCACTCCAGCACTCGTCTGCTCCAACGATCGTCGGATCTCCGACAAACTTGACCAGCCCATTCCCATTTTAGTTTGCTAATTCGAAAGGCTATGTCGGTGACTTTGGCTCTCCGGCGGGATATCTTCATTCCGAATCATATTTACCAGGGATACTCCGAGCATTTGTTTCTATTTATTCAAGTGAAAATTTATAATTGGGCTTATTTTAATAATCTTTATACATTATTTATTTATGTCAACTCTAAGTTTTACGATTATCGTGATATAAAATAAAATATCATACTAGTTACGCATTAGAGTGACGCTTCTATGATTTCCCAAACGACGTCACCGTAGCATAGTCGTCTTATAGGATATAATATTACACCAGTTCTACATCCAGTGCGCACGTAGCTAGTGTAAAATGCATGGGGAGGTTCGTGCTGCGTGAAACGCGGTTCAATTTACATTAAATATGGATATAACTTTAAATTTATGAGGGTGTGTGTTGTTACACTTACATGTGCAGGTGTCCCAGAACTCAACGTCAAGCCGAAACGGGATGACAGGATTGATTGTAACCATCATGAGAAAAATCAGAAAAAAAATCTATCTGAAGATCTTAAAATTAAGAACCTACCAAGAGCTTGTGCGAATAAAAAACATTTTAACTGAGTAAAATGGGTTAGCAAAAATCGGGTTACTTGAGGTTTTTATTTTTTTACTCGTTTTTTTTAGTATGAAACTAACAAGTATTATACCATTTTACAATCCTGATTAAATGCGCCAACTTTTAATGGTGCCAAGGCACTCTAGTACTTTTTTTTAAAGGAGGGCCTTTCAAAGTCGACAAATTTTAAAAATTTTAATTTCATAGTTTAACAAATAGTCTTAATTCTAGGAAACTTGGGGCAATTGTGTCATTATTTTTTACTATGATTCTAGAAATGTTATTTAGGGTTACGGTTCCAAAGTGTAAATGAACAAAAATAATAAAAATTAACCACAATAACCGAAAAATGTTTACAGTTTGACCCAATTTTTAGGTTTTTCTTAAATGCCCATAATTTTCAAACTGCATTGATGGTTACAATCAATCCTGTCATCCCGTTTCGGCTTGACGTTGAGTTCTAGGACAACCTGTGTACCTACTGTAATAATACATTGATAAATGTATCACTAATGTAATAAAACTTTTTATTTCAATATATTAAAACCTTTTATATAATATTGTATTATTTCTTGTCAAATTCATAATTTTAAAATTTAAAATAAAAAAAAAATTGTTTTATGAAAAAAAAATTAGTTCGACTGACGTCTTTCTAAAGACATGTCACCATTTCGGCATAAACAATTCTATTGAGGTTGTAATCTCGATCGTACTTCGATCGATTAATCTCCTTCGTGTCCTCTCCATTCTATTCCATTGTTACCCCGATCGCACCGGTCAATCTCATAAGTGTTCTGTGCATTCTATTCCTTCCTTATCTCAACCGCACTGATTAAACTCCTTCGTGTCTTCTCCCATCTACGTGACATTGGTGAGAATCATCCGTGCTATTTTGCCACTATTGAAAGCCATTAATTCAAATGAATGAATGAATGAGATTGACTATATAATGTAAATTGATAAAGTGTGAATAAAGTATGAATAAAATACAAATGTACAGTGAATAGAAAAATAAATTAATTTCACTTGGAAGCATTTCATTTTTAATCGAAGGTAAAACCCCCTAAAGATCCCGTGTTGCCGCAAGTAGTACGGCTGACACGATATAATACCGTGAATACGCTCCCAGTGGTAACTTCGTTATGTATTTATTTTTAAAAGTGGTATTAGCTATACATGAACACACTAGTTCACCCGGGGTAGAACAACACCCTCTTTGAATACAGGTGTGAATTAAGGAAGAAATAAATAAAGAAAAACTTTGTGAATCTGTAAGGTACAAATAAAAATTATGAATAGAAAATGGGTGAACAACTCCAAATTTAGTTGGGAAATGTAACACAAAGAACCCTCCCAATGTCTGTCTACATGAATTAGGCTTTTTGAGGATTAGGTTTTAGAATACACATTGCTTCCATAAAAAAAGAATACTCTTAATATTATTTTTTTTTATATAAAATGACGCCTGAAGACGCCGGACAAAGTCTTCGTCGGCTAAGACCCCCGCACATCTTCCTTGCCTCCTCCACACTCATCCATCTTTTCATCCATCCTTCCTCTCACATTCATCGTATCGAAACGGCTCTCCGTTAGTCGCTTCTCGCCCTCGTTATTGGAATCAGGACGTGGCGAGTGGCGAACCACGTCGCCGTCATTTTTCAACAAATTAGGTTTATTAAAATTCGTCATAGTGCATTCCACGAGCCGCAAGGGAGGAGGGAGGTCAGCCCCAGCAGAGCCCCGCATGCTGAGGCAAGGCACTTTAGTACCCGGGGTGCCCGATCCTGGGACGGTCGGCATGCTTGCGACTAAGCTCGTGTAATCGAATACTCTTAAAATCATATATTATGTAACCATAAGTTGATTTATAGCTTATATTACATTTCAGTATAACACGTTATTCTGATATCGTAAATAAACACGCTAAAATATTTATTATACCAGCCGGGCGTATTTAACTTGTGAGCACAGCGTTTTGTTTCAAAATAGTCTGTGTCGTAGTTACATTGAAAGTTTTGCCATTTTTAAAAACGGCTAGCCACGTATAAACGATTTGGCGTCTGATAGTAATCCTGCAAAATTTAAAATTTCTACAGCGGGACGTGGATCTCTTCTTTGAAGAGTTTTCCTCGTCGTCATCACTTTGTGATTATGTGGATTGATTATTTCATCACCAGTCCGCTCTTGATGTCATCTTGTCCTACACATTTCTCATTGGCCGATAACGCTTCTGCAATGCGTGTGGCCTTGCAAAAGTCTGTGGGTGGCGTAGATTTCTTTCCATCTAGTATCAAGCCTGCTCGTTTGCCTTCCCATCCCATAAAGAGGATTTTGACGAGAAAGTATTTTCTATAGCCCGAATATAGAAGATACAAACACTTAACAACCTTGAGATACAATAACGTCTGGGAGACGTCGATCATTTAATCTGACATTTTAAACGTTGACGACTCCGAGACATCTAGATCTGTCTCAAGTGCAATTTATTTTTAGTTTATTGAATTATTTCAATCATTCACATTACTTTTCGAACGTGTCAAATTCCGTTTTATTTGTACGTCACGTGTTCTTGAATTTATGTTCTGTGAAGTGGAAACATTTAGAAATTTCAGATTTGGTTATAATAATATCAATAATGCAGCGGGTTCGATCCCCGCGTCGGAATAAATATATGTACGGATTACAAATATTTATTCCGAGTCTGGTAACCCGGCCAATCCGCATTGGACAAGCGTGGTAGGTTAACGTCCGTTCGTCCAGAAATGGAGAGGCCCGTGCTCAGCCGTGGGACATATGTGGGCTGTTTAAAAAAATCAATAAGTTAATAATAATGATGATTGCTTAATACAATGAAACAAAGTAGGCCAACCGCAGACCGGCTGAAACAACATTGTGTCAGCGACGCGTGGATTGGCTTGCAACCTTGCGAGTTATTCTAATTCACACAGTAGGAGAGTAAATATATACATACATACGGCTTGGAAGACCGCGGCGTTAATAAAGATAAGCTTTTTGTATTTTATTATGATATTTAAACCCGATGATCCATTGCGAAGGAGCGCAAGCGAACGAGATTATGAAGCCATTTAGATTGCTTTATTCGTTAGCTCCACTTTACGCCCTATGTGTCGACTTCTGGACGTGCGCCAGTTTTGGAGACAAGTAGACAAAAGTTTGGATCGTCGATGACCAAGATGTCACCGAAAGGCTTGATTCTTTAGCACTGCGTAGGGATATCTCGTCTCTCACCATTTTTTTTGGCTTTTACCATGAGGAGTGTTCCGAGGAATTGTTTGGAATTATTCTTAACGCTGTATTGCATACCATCATCTTGATCACTTCTTTTCACGCACCGCCACTATATAGAAGTACGGCTGGTATGCCACAGTTCTTACTTGTAAATGATACAAATGATTATTAGCAAAATATGATGAAAATCCTCGTCTCAACATATTCATTTGATTCTCCCGGTACTATACCACGTAAATACTGGCCAACTGTTGGAAATTCGGATCATATGACATGATTAATGGAGTCAGGCGTTACTTTGCGGAAATCCATTACTACGTGGACAGTTACAACTTTTACTTAGCTAAGCTCACTTAACGGTTGTATTCCGTAGAGTCTACTATACCTGATGATGCCTCGTGTTGGGGCGAAAAACATGTCGTTTGCAATGTGGAAAAGTGGTAATGTGGGTTTGATGTTGTGGATAGTGATTGGTGGGTGGAGTTTTGCTGACGGCCGTTTTTCGGTAAGATTTAGTTTAAATTCCCTGTAAATCCACTTCATCCAGCAGAAAAACACACATTATTAATTTTCTATTTCTGTTTGTTTGTCGCCGATCTTAACTTTTACTTAAAGTTCTAACTGTCCATCATATGACATATTGTTGCGTAACACATATGAAAAATCATTTTTTTTTATGAAACGATTAAAACCTCATTTTGAAATCTCAAAATCCTGGTCAAGCAAGCCATTACAACTTTTAAAAATAAACTGACAAGACAGACGCCCGTCAATGCGTGACAAGAACAGTTATTAGAAAATAGTCGTGCGCGGAAAAGAGAGAGGACGATGTCTAGAAAAGACTACACATTGGTGGAACAGTTTCGAATTTTGGAATGCTAGAACTTTCGATCGCTTTACCTATATGCGGGCGGCGTACGTCGAGAGGAAGTTTAAAAGTTTAATACGGAATAAAATCAGGAGCAAATAGTAGAAGAGAAGAAGTGGAAGTAAACTGAAGAGAAGTGAAACTAGTGGTCTATTGCATTGTTCTGATCCCAGAACCCCAGCTCGTAACAATATAAAGTGTAGATTTAACATTTGCAAACACGAGAAAGTCGTCCTAATTCATAGATTACCGTGAGAGTTATAAACATGATAATTTTTCATAGAATCGTTTTTAAAACACGCACTTAGCCTCCGACGTTGTCGACTACCATCGTAAAGCTGACGACACACCAAGCAATCTGACATACAAGATGCTTAGTCATTTTTTTCTGCAACTTCTTGTAAGTCTTTTTCTATTAAACGATTTTCAACATTTATATTACATTAGGTTGTAGGTCGAATATTCCTTGTTTGAAAGTAGTAGTTAATGTTGAAAACCTATGTTTAATGGATTCTGGCGTTATTTTGCGGAAATCCACTTACAACTATTACTAAGCTAAGATCCGCGACAAGCAAACAAAAACACAGATATCTTAATTACTTAACGCTTGTCTTCCGTAGAGTCTAGTACATCGTGTCGAGGCGAAACACGTGTCGTGTGCGGTGAGGAAAAGACACGAAACACACACTACCAGTGTTTGTTTGGTGTTGTTGATAGTGGTTTGAAGGTGGACTGCTGCTGACGGCCGTTTTTCAGTAAGATAGAAGAAGAGAGAAGACAGAAGTTCCCCATAAATCCACTTACTAGAAAACACACATTATTATTTTTCTGTTTTTGTTTGCTTGTCGCGTATCTTAGCTTAGTAATAGTTCTAAGTGGCCATATTGAAAACCTATATGTTCCACATCCCATTCCCCATTATAACCCTTCACATTTCCCATTATTAGCTTATTTTCAAAACAAAATTAAATCCATTCAATGCCCCACCACTTTATGGAAACAGATATCTTCAGCGGTATGAACCGATACGACATGAGAACCTTTTGAATAACAAGCATACTCTTATCGTAAAGGCCGGCACCATATTTTAATGCCTGTAGTATTGCGGTTGTTTATGGGCGGCTCTGATCGCTTTCCATCAGGCGACACGCTTGCTCGTTTGCCCTCCTATCCCATAACAAAAAAATAAATAAAAAATACAATTGGAATTATAAGTTATAACTCTAACCCCAGTGTGTCACGGTCCTAAGCGCACCGTTTCACCACCGCGCTCGCAGGCAGGTACGCCAAGTTCAGCGTACCGCTACGGGCCAGTATTTGAACCTGCGACCTCGGCCGTGACTGCGGCTTTTTGTTGACAACACCACCGGGCCATTTAACGGTCCGCCGCTGTTCTGTGAGAATTGTATTCATTATAAGACGTCGATCATTCGCAGATCTAACAATACTTTTAATCATAGACTATAATGTCTCTTTCTCTTCTATATCCCGTTCTAATAATGCTCGCGGGTTCGGTCACGGCCTTGTGATAAATATATTTACTGCCCACAGATATTTATTCGCTAGTGAGAGTTGCTTTTGGCAGAAGAGTCATGAAAGCAGGCTGAATGCAGTGGAAATGAGAGCGTTAAAAAGTATGTTTGACTGATAGAATAAGGAATAAAGTTATTAAAGAGCGATTTGGAGTAAAAATATGTATATGTATATATATATATATATATATATATATATATATATATATACATACGTATATCTGTCGATCCTTTATAATTGAAGATCGCGATCACCATATCTCACCCAGCGCTTCGTTAGTCTCTTCCATTTCTTGCGGTAGGTAGCCAATCGGACCACCCCCACGTAACTGGAGGATTTGTTTTCCTTCAGTTTGTCGCACCATCCCATTGGGGATCTACCCCTAGATCTTTACGGATCGGACGGATTAATTTATTTTACCAATATATTTTATTATCATATTAGTATGATAAATAGAGCGAGGCGTTACTTTGCAGAAATCCATTACTATGTGGACAGTCAGAACATATACTTAGATCCGCTTAACTTAACGGTTGTCTTCCGTAGACTCTACTATACCTGATGATCGTTTTGAGGCGAAACACGTGTCGTCTGCAATGTGGCAAAAGTGGTGGTGTGTGTTTGGTGTTGTTCATAGTAGTTGGGAGGTGGAGAGTTGCTGACGGCCGTTTTTTCGGTAGGATTTAGTTTAAGTTCCCCGTAAGATCACTACTTCCGGTAGAAAACACACATTATTATATTTCTCTTTTCGTTTACTCGTGGTGGATCATAGCTAATTAAAAGTTGTGACTGTCCACATCATAATAGTAATTATAATAAATTGCGCGTCCTGCCTAACTGATAAGACTAGCATACATAAACAGACAACGGTTTACCGTTGACAAGGAAGCTGGTAGCTGATACGATCGGAGGATGTTTTGATTTGAACGCAGACAAAGGGAACAATTGCAAAGTCCATCAACAACGGGCTTGCTCGCGTAGGAAGGAAAAATGTAATATGTAAGTGAACATCTAACGAGTCTGACCGCAGATGTATGTACCTGTATTGCCCCTATATATATATATATATATATATATATATATATATATATATATATATATATATATATATATATATATATATATATATATATATATATATATATATATATATATATATATATATATATATATATATATATATATATATATATATATATATATATATATATATATATATATATATATATATAGCGGTTCAAAATGTTACCGCGCACAACCCTATCATGTTCAACCTTGCAACCTATTTTCATTATATTTATTCATTATTTAATTAGTAAAAATAAAGTGAAACAAAAAACACCATCTTATAGTAATATATGGACAGTCAAAAGTTTTACTTAGCTAAGATCCGCGACAAGCAAAACAATAACAGAAAATTAATAATGTGTGTTTTTCTGTTGGATTAAGTGGATTTATTTGGAACTTAAACCAAAACCTTACCAAAAATCGGCCATCAATTCTCCACCCACCAACAACCATACACAACACCAAACACTCACCAAACACCACTTTTTCACCTTGTAAACCACTTTTCCATCTTAGCTAAGTAAAACTTTTCACTGTCCATTTAGTGATGGATTTCCGCAAAGTAACGCCTGACTCCATTAATAATCTTATAGTAAGCCAATTAAAAAGCATGATTAATTAACTAACCTATCTGTCACGATCCCGGCACACTGTTTGCTTCGTTCACACTCATCACTCTCTTCATACAAGCTCCCTGGTTAACCTTCACATCTGTCCTAGGTGGTTTTGCGGAACAGCCAGACCTGCAATAAATGTTTGTAGGGAGAAAGTTTCGAAGTGATGGGGTATATATACTTTAAGTTACATTTTTTTAACCTACGTTTCACAAAGAATTAATTTTCACAAAAATCCAGCGGGAGCTTATTCAAAAACGGAAGTAAATTTAAATATAATATTATAAAAAAATTGAATAATCTAAACAAACCTAACCCTTTCGTATCTGTGTAAGTTATTGCTTAGTATATATTATTGTGACCTGATTATTTTCCACGATGTTTATCACGGTATTTTGTATTTTGTCTTTACATTGCGTTTTATTTTTGAATTATTTATATGGTGGTGATCTGTACAGAGCGGCGGGCAGATACTGGATTCGTGGAGTCTTGGGAGAGACCTGTATCTGTAGACTGTAGTGTTGTGTAGCAAATGAAGATTTTGGTTCCCTTTGCCTCTGACGTCTCAGGTACTCTAAAAGCTGCACCAAACGGCCGTCGTTTAAAAGTCATTCCGATGACATACAAAGATCATATATTTAGTCCAGTGTTGGAAAATGAACGATGGCGTACTCTTTACAACCACGATGTATATGAGCTGTACAATGAACCGAACGTCATCAAAACCATAAAGATTGGAATGAATCCATGAATCTTCGTTGGGTTGGGCACCTGGTACGGATGGACGAGGCTAGAGTACCCAAACGCCTTCTTGACGGCAAACCAGATGGTCGTAGAAGCCGCGGAAGGCCTAAGCTCAGATGGCTAGATGGAATCGAGGACGACTTAAGGACAATCGGTGTGAGGGGCTGGATCGAAAAAGCTAAACGAAGATCCGACTAGAAAAACCAGGCTCAGGCCCACCCGCGGCTGTAATACCTTGATGATGATAATGATCATGACGTACAAAAGCTGAAACAAGCACTGCATTTTCACAAAGCGAATGTTACACAATATACGTACGTGCGACGCATAGCGGGAAACAGGAGCGTACTGTGCACAAAAGGGTGAGGTGGGGTAAAACTCGGTGACCGGAACGCCGCCCCAAATGTACACTAGATTTTAATTACAGCGCAACCGTTGACGGGGAGCTATAATTGTATCGCATTTTCACGCCCGAACGGGGTTAAGGTATGTACCTCCGCATACGTTTGTTATAGATTTATTTTCGTATCGTTACGGTTTCAGAAGAAATGAATTACATTACATACATACATATCATCACGCCTGTTTCCCGTAGGGGTAGGCAGAGAGCACAGATTTTCATCTGCTACATACTTTGCATGCTGCATTCTTGCCTTGCTTCCTCCACACTCATTTCTCTCCTATACAAATACAATCATTTAATTTAAAGTACACAAACAGGAACGCTGGTTTTCAGCATTCATGTTTGCGTACTTTACCGAGAACACGCTTGTTCTCGCTGAAAACCAGCGCCATGTGCTCCAATAGAACGCCTGGCATATGCTGAGCAAGAACCATTTTATGACGATTTAGATTTAAATTATTTTCATTTTATTTTGTTTATTTGTATATTGTAATATTATTAAGGTTTTCATCTTAGCTATTGTAAACAACAGGTATCATGAATAAAGTTTTTTCTACTTCTACTTCTATTTCTATTTGATGATTGTTTACATCTCGAAGCGCTAAACGCCCCGCCATTATCGCTTCTTATGCAACACTGATATAACGCTAATGCATTAGTGTAAGCATTAGAAACCAGTTAATATATTTCTCTCCAATATATTTTGTTACGTGAATAAATTTAGCGTTGATACGTAGAAAGCATACCCAATATGGCTGTGATGACTAAACCGGAAACCGAAGTCGTATAAATACATAATAATAATAATAAATACGACCTATGCGAGCAGGAGGTGCCTTATTATAAATACGATCCAAAGTCAGTTCTCGAAAAGAGTCTGGGATCGATCCATTATCACGGACCGGCACATTGTTGCCAATAAGCCTGATATTGTGATAGTGCATCGAACTACACGCGAGGCAATGATAGTTGATATTAGTGTTCCGCATGACGAGAATCTCATTAAAGCGGAAAAAGATAAACAAATAAAATACATAGACGAGGCATGAGATTTCCGCCATGTGGCACGTTGATTCAACTGTCATTGTACCCATAGTGGTCTCTGTGAATGGACTTATCGGTAAAAATTTGGACGCCCGTCTGTCCAAGTTAGGTTCAGGTAAGTGGGTTAAATTCAAAATTCAAAAAGCAGAGCCATATTGTGCACGGCTATGATCGTAAGAAGCTTCCTTTCCTTGGATGCATAATCCTTCGTGTGCTTGGTTTATCCCGCCATGAAGGATTAATAATCCTAGTAATAATTCTAATTTATATAAACTTCTAACTTCTAATTTACATAAATGTCATAACATAAATATCGACGACCGATTGGCTCAGTGGCGGGGCCCTCCGCCCGCGGAGTCAATGGTCGCGGGTTCGATTCCCGCATCGGAATAAATATTTATATGGATTTTTAAATGTTTATTCCGAGTCTGGTAACCCCCCCAATCCACATTTCCTTTCCTGCCTCTTCCTTTCTTCTCCTTTCCCTTCCTCTCCGCCAATCCACGGTCTGCCGTGCCAATGGATGCGTGGCTAGGGGCGAGCCTAGTCGTAAGCGTGCCGATCGTCCCGGGGTCGGGCTCCCCCGGGGACTATGGTGCCTTTCCTCAGCATGCAGGGCTCTGCTGGGGCTGACCTCCACCCTCCCTTGCGGCTCGTGGGATTCACTAAAGACGAATTTAATATACCTAATTTGTTGAAAAATGACGGCGACGTGGTTCGCCACCCGTCACGTCCTGATTCTCACGAGGGCGAAAAGCGACCAATGACGAGCCGTTGCGCTGCGATGAATGGCAGCGGATGGAGCTCTGTGGTCTCTGCCAACCCCTGCGGGGGATAGGCGTGAATATATATATATATATATATAAATATCAAAAGTGCAGAGAAAAACAAATTAAAAACTATTGATAATAAAAAATGGATTAAGTAAGATAATAAATTATTAAAGATGTGATCTGTATGTGTGCAGATGTGTGTGTTTGTATGTGTGTGTGTGTGTCTGTAAGGATTCTGTGGTATAAGTTTTAATTTATCTCTCACATTCATCGTAGCGAAACGGCCCCCCGTTAGTCGCTTCTCGCCCTCGTGGGAATCAGAACGTGATGGGTGGCGAACCACGTCGCCGTCATTTTTTAACAAACGAGGGTTATTAAAAGTTAAGATTCGCGAAAAAGAAATATTTTTTCGCTAATGTTTAATTCTAAGTTCTGACTGTCTATCTTAATAAAGGATTTTTGTAAAGTAACACCTGACTATTATGTGGACAGTCAAAAGTTTTACTTAGCTAAGATCCGCGACAAGTAAACAATGACAAAAAATTAATAATGTGTGTTTTCCTGCTGGATGAAGTGGATTTATTTGGAACCTAAACCAAAAACTTACCGAATAACGGCCAGCAACTCTCCACCCACCAAACACACACCACCACTTTTCCACCTTGTACCACGACACATGTTTCGCCCAAACACAAGGCATCTTCAGGTATAGTAGACTCCAAACTAGACAAACCAAAACCGTTTTTCGGTAAGTTTTTGGTTTAGGTTCCAAATAAATCAACTTCATCCAGCAGGAAATTACACATTATTAATTTTCTGTTATTGTTTGTTTGATCCGCGACAAGCATCGCGGATCTTGGCTAAGTAAAACTTTTGACTGTCCACATAGTGATGTATATAACCGAAAACTTTTCGGTTGTCTTCCGTAGAGTCTACTATATCTGAAGATGCCTCGTGTTGGGGCGAAACACGTGTCGTTTACAAGATGGAAAAGTGATAGTGTGTGTTTGGCGTTGTGTATAGTGGTTGGTGGGTGGAGAGTTGATGGCCGATTTTTGGTAAGTTTTTGGTTTAAGTTCCAAATAAATCCACTAAACCCGACGGAAAAACACACATTATTAATTTTCTGTTATTGTTTTGCTTGTCGCGGATCTTAGCTAAGTAAAACTTTTGACTGTCCATATAGTGATGGATTTCCGCAAAGTAACGCCTGACTCCATAAATCACCTGACTATTAATCTACTACCTAAGGTATTTTAAGTTTTCCGTTCATGAAAAAACGGCAGGTAAAATCTTGTATTTTATAAATAGAACAATTCCGATGTTATGGAAATAGCGATGTACTGTTGTAAGTGAAGTGAAGTTTTTTTAAACATTTTTTAGACGTACCATTGCTGGACAGAATACATAAATTATAATACTTTTAGCATTCAATCATGCGCTATTCACAGTCAGAGTGCTGCGAAATAATTTATTATTATGACACTGGGGGAAAGAGGGAGATACACCAATCTGGCTGGGTGTGTCATATAAACGTAGTGGACACAAAGTAGTGGTCGCGGGGAAACGAATGGTTTGTTATGAATGAAATATTATCTTTTTTCATTATTACTTATTGTATGTCGACGTAAAAATAGCGAAAAAGTTGAAAACTTGTCACCAGAGCCAAAATCACTGAGGATTTAACGTTGTACGAAATGTTCTATTGTTCGTAGAGCTGTGTTCGCGTCAGCAACATAATTGCTAATGCTTAAGGTATATCTATAGCTATGAGTATAGCTCTATAGCTTTATCAATCAATCAATATCAGCCCGCGGCAGTCCACTGCTGGACATAGGCCTCACCCAAGGCGCGCCACCTAGCCCGATCTACGGCTACACGCATCCAGTCTCTGCCAGCCGCCTTGCGCAGATCGTCGCTCCATCTAGCAGGACGGCGTCCCACACTACGTTTGCCGAGTCGCGGTCTCCACTCCAGCACTCGTCTACTCCAACGATTGTCGGTTCTCCGACAAACGTGTCCAGCCCATTGCCACTTCAGTCTGCTAACTTGAATTGGCAATGGGCTGGAAATATGCTTTATATGTCTTTTAATAGTAAATGCGCGCGCACTGCCTACGTACACGCATCACGCCAATAATTGTATATACCCGATTGTATGTGTGTGCGTTGGACGCTTCATGAATGGATAATGTTTTGTGAGTCGCGTCAGCAACATGCTGTAGTAATAGCATAACATTTAATATTACAATTAGTTCGAAATTTAAAAATACTATTAGTATTTCCATTTGTAGTATAATCGTGTACCGTTTGTGGTACACGTGTTACGAGACATGTTTATTTAGTTTTTTTTACAAATACTTTGTCAAGTACTTTATTGTTATTTGTCTGTAGCATGAAAGGGCCGGCTCGCCCGGAGAATTACAGCATTCCCGCAGAAAAACTAGCATCAGAGTGGTAGCTGAGCTGCTGCGCTTTTTTTATATATTTATTATCATTTAAAAAAGAAAACAAAATAACTCAGGTCCACCTAACATCTAGGATGTTAGTACTTAACAGTTCGCGTCAATAACATCAAAAACCAATAATATTAAAAAGGCTATACGGTGATATATATATATATATATATATATATATATATATATATATATATATATATATATATATATATATATATATATATATATATATATATATATATATATCGTATGTTTATAAACATACGAGTTTTTGCGTGTTATCGGTCAGTTGTTTCGAGCCTCGGTGCGGTAGCGTCGCGTAACCGTTGCGAATCGTCGGCTGAGCACGCGCGGCTGATTGGCTCTCGGCTACTGTGATGCCGTGCACATTTTTCAATTCCTACTATTTGTTCACACTCTCCCTATACATATATATTTATACATCGTGACTTTCTAATTACCCGAGAAAATTAAGTAATATATTCAGTTATCGATAAACATTAAATTTGGCGAAGAAAAAATTTTTTTATTTTTATGAAATATTTATTAAAAATGTCCTTAATATGCACCAAAAATTATACAACAAAAAATCTTGCTAATTCAAATAGGCCTCATTATCATTCCAATATGAACTGCACCTAAACCAACCTAATTTGGTCGCGTTTGGTTTACGTACGGAAGGGATAACTATGAATGAAAACAATTTGCGCAACCTGCCGACAAAAGACGTTTTTTCTCTTTCGCACGCGCTGTTGCCATACTTATGAATACACGCGTCTCATGCATAGTAGTAAACAAATACTACGAAGATGGCGTACAAGTATTTGATGCATTTACAGGATTTCTTTGAAGTCCCATAAAACAATATTTTTGTATGAACGCTATAATATTTGAATGTTACTTACTGACATGCATATTTTTACAAACGCGAATTTTAGTTTTCTCGGGTAATCAAAAAGTCACGGTGTATATCGTAAGTAATATAAAAAAAATTTTAAGTTTAAGTCAATTCCTAATTTTTTCTAGAGATCTACACGTTACGCTTCTGGCGGTACTTATACCTAAATTTATATCCTGATAAATATCTTATATAAGGGAATATTCTTTTTCTCATATAAAATTAATTAAATTTAATTAATGTATTGATATTTGAAAAAAAAATGTATCAACATATATTTGAACTTGAATGGATGGATAAAAAGTATTTTATTAACGATTGAAAATTTTAACAAGATATATAAATCATAACGATAATGTATTACTCTTCTTTTTAACATTGTACCCATATTACGGTTCTCTGGAAGAAATCCCGGCGTGATCCCCGAAGATTAGTGTCGGATGATCACCCCAGACTCAGCAAATATATAAATAGTTGCCTGTTCATGTGTATACGCATCTACAACAATATACCTCATGAATTAAACGAATTGAACGCAACATTATTTAAAAAAGACTACATAAATGGTTAATAGATGCCAATATTTATAATATTCAGGACTTTTTTCCTTTAAAGAGTCGATCAAATGTATATAATAGATAAACATATAGTGTAAAGTATAATAAATTATAATTTTAATGATATTATTATAGTTTAGCTATGTATTTAGATTTGTAATAATTGTTTTAGTTATTTCTAATAGTGTGTAATAATTAATAAAATTTGTACGCCGTAAGTGGCAATGTGATGGAGCTTTTATACGTCTTTTTTCATCTTGTTATAACCTCACATTATACAAATAAAGAATTATTATTAATATTATTAGTATCGCTATTAGCGAAAGACCGCCATTTGTATACGAATATTACAATCAATAATTGTATAACTTTGTTTTTGGTGTACAATAAAGAATATATCTATCTATTTATATATCTATAGATACATAATATATGGGGAGAGTGTGAGAACTAATAGAAGGAATTGAAAGACAAAAAAACATTGTAATATTTTTACACGTTTGTATAAGAAAAATATTTGTCCAATAAAATGTATCCAAGGTTCGCGGACGCACGGACGTTTCGCTGTTTACAACAACATTAAAACATATCCGGATCAATAAATAATGCGATTGCTACCGATGAAAGTATAATAAATCTGCCGACGAAACGCATACATACGCCCGCTTCTAGAACGGATGTTACACGCAACGTGTGTTTGTTACAGACACCAGTTTTAAGAAACATAACGATACATATGATGCGCGTAAAGTAGCGTAAAAATGCAAGCTAGAAGGCGATGGATTAATTTCACTTATAACGCAGTGGATTAATTTCGCTTATAGCGCAGTGGCTCAATTTCGCTTATAGCGCAGTGGATTAATTTTGCTTATAGCGCAGTGGATTAATTTCGCTTATAGCGCAGTGGATTAATTTCGCTTATAGCGCAGTGGATTAATTTCGCTTATAGCGCAGTGGATTAATTTCGCTTATAGCGCAGTGGATTAATTTCGCTTATAGCGCAGTGGATTAATTTCGCTTATAGCGCAGTGGATTGAGTTCGCTTATAACGTAGTGGATTGAGTTCGCTTATAACGCAGTGGATTGAGTTCGCTTATAAGCCAGTGGTTTAATTTTGCTTACAACGCAGTGGATTAATTCCGCTTATAACGCAGTGGCTCAATTTCGCTTTATAGACCTAGAAGAGTACTAAGTGTTTTTTAAGGGATAGATCATCATGAAAAAAAAATACAAAAAGGGGATACCTATGCATTTTCTTAGTAGTAGAGCCACGCTGCAGACGAATATTTTATCAAGAATGAATGGGCCGGCTTGCCTGGGAAGTACCACACTCCCACAGAAAACCGGCGTCTGAATGGTAGCTTAGTTACCCAGCTTCGTCCGGTGAGCGGTTGAGTTCCGGAGGCCCAAACCTTCCCCTCCCATAATGACCTCTCGTTAAAGGCCGGCAATGCTTCTGCACTGCTTATGGCGCTGCGGATGTTTATGGGCGGTGTTGATTGCCTTATATCAGGTGACACGCCTGCTCGTTTGCCTTCCGATGTCCCATAAAAAAAGTCTTTCGCCGTTTCTTCTTCGTTCAGAGAAACCTCGTTTCGATATGGTGGTAAAAGCTTGATTGTTGACGGACTGACGCTCGATAAATCAAATGCAATTTCTTATGTCAAAAAATTTGGATTAAGCTATAGCAAACGATCAGGGTGTCATCCAATGGAAAGCAATCAACGCTGCCCATAGACATCCGCTGTGCCATAAGCGTTGCCGGCCTTTAAGCATTGTGTGGGCTTGTTGTTTGAAGGTTCCAATCTCGTATCGGGTCGGAAACACTGCTGGAGGTAGTTAGAGGTAGGTGGTGCGTGGAAAGAAATCATCAAAGATAATTCCCCGTATCAGGGATTAATATTTGTATAGTCTAAAGTTACTTGTTCTGAGTCTGCCTGTTTAACCATGTTAATTTTGTCTTTATGACCGTAATCATGTTACGGCGCCGAAACGTGGACGCTGACAGTCCGTCTGCTTCATAAGCTCAGAGTCGCTCAGAGAGCTATGAAGAGAGCTATGCTCGGAGTTCCTCTGGTAGATATGTTTCGGAATGAACAAATCCGCCAGAGAACTAAAGTCACCGACATAGCCTTTCGAATTAGCAAACTTAAGTGGCAATGGGCTGGTCACGTCTGTCGGAGATCCGACGATCGTTGGAGCAGACGAGTGCTGGAGTGGAGACCGCGTCTCGGTAAACGTAGTGTGGGACGCCCCCCGCCTAGATGGTGCGACGATCTGCGCAGGGCGGCTGGCAGAAACTGGATGCGTGTAGCCGAAGATCGGGCTAGGTGGCGCTCCATGGGGGAGGCCTATGTCCAGCAGTGGACTGCCGCAGGCTGCTGATGATGACCGTAATTATGCGTCTTATGCGTATTATGGAACACTTTGGTAAAATATGGTAGTTATGAACCAATGATGAAAATATAGAAAGTGGCAACTTGATGTGCTTTTTTTTTTGGATAGGAAGGCTAAAGAGGAAGAAGCGTTTCGCCTGATGGAATGCGATCAACGCCGCCCATAGACATCTGTAACAACATAGGCGTTGCAGATCTTGCAGGCTTTTTTTGAAGGTCTGAATGTCGTATCTATTCAGAAATACCGCTGAAGGTAGCTGCTACCACAGAGTTGTGGTGTGAGGAAAACATGTTCGAAAAAAAAACACACCGTACTGGATCGTTTGTAATCAGTATTATAGATACGAAACTTTTCTTTGTTCCATAATTACGCCATATTCAATTCTATAAACTTACAGTTACCAAAACCTCAACCTCAAACTCGACGGCAAACCAGACGGTCGTAAAAGCCGCGGAAGGCCTAAGCTCAGATTGCTGAGCTTAGGCCTTCCGCGAAATCGGTGTGAGGGGCTGCAAAGAAAAAGCCAAACTAAGATCCGACTAGAACAATTTACTGAACCAGGCTAAGGCCCACCCACGACTGTAATGCCGCGATGTGCTGAGCGGTGATGGTATGTTTACATCACACCCGGAGAGACCGGGTGATAAGAAAGCGAGTGCAGTGTAACATCAAGTCATTGATGTTGTTTTATTACTTAACACTGGCCGGCACCGTCGCGTGAACGTTACCCGTGTAGGGTGACCATGCGTCATGATTAAATAAAATAAATATATATATAATATAATAATATAATAATAATATAAAAATATAATAATAAACATGCATACATACATACATGCTACTACCGTATCACTCCTCATCTTCCGTTGCGTTAGTATTACATTCCTAACATCCTGTCTAAATCCATCTTCTCTTTCCCCTGCCTTTTCCTTTCTTCTTTATCCTTTTCCCTTTCTATCCGCCAATCCACAGTCCGCCGTGCCAGAGGATACGTATCTAGGGGCGAGCTTAGTCGCAAGCGTGCCGACCGTCCCAGGATCGGTCTTTCCCTGGGTACTGGCTGAGGTTATGCACAGTGCATTACTTCAGCATGCGGGGCTCTGCTGAGGCTGTCCTCCATCCTCCCTTGCGGCTCGTGGGATTCACTTTGACGCATCTTAATATAACTGATTCGTTAAAAAATGACGGCGACGAACGGAGAGCCCTTACGCTACGATGAGTGTGAAGGAAGGAAGAAGGTGTGTCGGGATCGTAGCGGATGGAGATCTGTGGTCTCTGCCTAACTCTACTGGGAGACAGGCGTCACTATTTTTATATGTATGTAAATAAAAAAAGACGAAACACCAGAGACATTATGGATGCGTTGCCGCCCTTAAGATGTGAGTGGGCTTGTTTTTCGAAGGTTTCAATGGTTATGGTTCGGTTTTTAAAGCTTATTCTTTATCTTTTAATAACAACATTAGCTTGTGGAACTCTCTCCCACATACTATACATGATAGCCTCTCACTGGATGTATTTTAGAGAAGAATTAAAGAACATTTCGTTTCAGTATAATATATTTATATATGTATATATTTATGTGTATATTATATATATGTATCCTCTTATTTATATAGTATTATATTATATATTATTAGTATTTATATGTTTATATATGTATGGTTTTATATAGTATATATTGTTATGTATATTATTATATTTTGTTGTTGTACACTTATTTTTATCCTCACAACTTATCTTATCTCTCTTTCACTCCTGGGTTTGCTGGAAGAAAACTCAATTTTGAGTTAAGCTGGGCCTTGTACATCTTCTTTCCTTTTAATTCTTGTATTTCCTGTTTTGTGTACAATAAAGTATTAAAAAAATTAAATTATAAACATTAGATATGGTCAACCTACCGACGTACGAACTCGTTTTGTTTCGTCATTACAACAGATGGATTTCTCTCAAACTAGAGATTCTGAGAAACTTGCAGTGTTCGTGTAAATATAAACTATTTTTAATTACATGATCGTTGTAGTGAACATATTTAGGGTAATCTTTTTAGGTTTATATTTATTTATACAACAAATTAGCCAAATACATTTATGTAATAATTTTTTTGTTGGGGTTATCATCAATATAAGGCTTTTCACTGTTAGATATGGGATATATCTCATCTCTTGTTTTTTCATGGGATAGGAAGGCATACGAGCAAGCGTGTCACCTAATGGAAAGCAACCAACGGCGCCTGTAGACATCCGCAGCGCCACAGGCACTGCAGAAGCGTTGCCGGCCTTTAAGGAGTGTTGTTATGGGGGGGGGAAGAAAAATTGTGGAGAAGGAGAGGGGAGGGGGTTGAACCTCCAGAATTCAACCGCTCACCGGACGAAGCGCGGCAGCTAAGCTATCACTCAGACGCCGATTTTCTACGGGAGTGTGGTACGTCCCCGGGCGAGCCGGCCCGTTCATGCTACAGACGGATAATATGCCATTTTTGATAAAGTATTCGTCTGCAGCGTGGCTCTCCCACTATAAAAAACTTTACTTTAACCAAGCATTATAAACCTTCGAAAAAAAACCTTACCTTATCAAAGGCTGACCTGATTTCTCTGCAATTACCCTAAATTTGCAAATATCTATATACGGCGTATCAAATAAAACTAAGACTAAATTTGCATCCAATTTCTAATACACATTATCGGAAGTGAAGGAGAAAGTGGTATCGCGCACACTGACGCGAACACGGGTAATGTGGCGTCATCTTTAAGTGATTATTGGTTGAGAGCGGTGGCCGACCGGCGCTAAGATAAGCGGGTGTCGACTCCGTGGAAAATAAAGTCGTGTGCACACCTGCTGTAAAGTAAGTTTGCCTACGCCTTTGCCAAATTACGTTAAACAATAAATGTATAAATATCTATATATATATATATATATATATATATATATATATATATATATATATATATATATATATATATATATATATATATATATTTTTTTTTTTTTTTTTTTTTTGTTAGGAAAAACGTTTCAGGTAAAACGTACCGCGCTGGATCGCCATTCATCCAGATGGTGTGGATTCTTTGTGTTACTTAGCTCAGTAGGTAGAGTAGAGGAATTCAGTCGAGGTTATTCCGAACAATTCCTAGGAAGTAGCCAGTAATTACAAATAACAAAATCACAAAATCAACATTAATAATAACGTATAAAATAGGATAGATAAAACTTTATTAATGACATATTTTTTTTACAATAGCTAAAATTAAAACCTTAATAATATTATAATCTATAAATAAACAAAACAAAAAAAGAAAATAATTTTAATCTACAAGTGTCATAAAATGGTTCTTGCTCAGCATATACGAGCACCTGGCGCTCGTTTTCAGCAAGCACCAACGTGGTCAGATCGCGGACCACAGTGACGACATTGATACTGATACACACACACACACACACACACACATCCATATTTATACTACTACTAATACTTGAATACTTGTCCACACAGTGCACCACACGTGCTTTTTGTCTCTTTATAAATCCTCAGGCATAGTAATACTATACAAGGCCTAACGAATGATGACGATAAAAAAATTACCCGTACCGTGGATCCAATAATTTAGGGAGGTTATGCATAAGACGAGATGAGGAGACGAATGCTGGAGTGGAGACCGCGTCTCGGCAAATATAATGTGGGACGTCCCCCGGTTAGATGGTGCGATGATCTGCGCAGGGCGGCTCGCAGAAACTGGATGCGTGAAACCGAAAATTGGGCTTGGTGGCGCTTCTCGGAGGACCGCCGCAGGCTATTGATGATGTGTGAGACAATACCACATAAAGGAAAAAACATTGAGTCAACAGCGCTCGTGTGGACGCGTCGCTGGATGAAACAAATAAGGATATAAACGTAAACTATAAATAGTAGCCATCTCATACGAGGGCGTTGCCAGATGTTACGCGGTGATGTTGTGTTGTGTGACGTCACGTGGAAAGTGGCACATACAGCCCATTGTTGTGTGGCTCGCTACACGTAACATAGTAACGAGAGAAAAACTTTGTTCCGTTGAAATGAGAACATTAAACAGCGAAGCGGGCCTTTGTCTCTGAACGTTGAGAACCACTGCATTAATGGATTTTGAAAAATCATAGCTTTTCTTCCTCCATTGTCATTATTTACGTAAATATTAAAATAAAGAGCCATGATAAACAGGCTGGCTCGACTGCGGAAGACCACATTCTCACAGAATGTAGGCGTTAAGTAAGTAGGTAGTACAATTTTGCAGCCGCGTTTCTGAAGACTGGAGATCTATTTCCCCTTTAGATAGAGAACGCAACTACAGCGACCTGAATAATGCGGATGTCTATGGACGACGCTAGTATTGGTGAATATACTATCAGGTTTTTTTATACTATATAGAAAGGCAAACGAGCTGGCGTGTCGCATGATGGGAAGCATTCAACGCAGTGCTGTAGGCATCTATGATCGTTGTCCATTATCAATCTATTGCATCAAAAAAGAAACTTATTTATTAATTACTTATTAAGCGGTCGGCAAAATGAGTCTTGCGCCACCGTCTGTCAGTTTTCGACTTGGAGCTCCTTTAAGTCTTTCTCCACGGTATCACTCCAACGGTACCTAGGACGATGGCCCTCAGGGCGCCCCAGATAGGCACGTTCTACGACTCGATCCTCTCCCATAACGTGGCCCAGCCAGCGGAGTCATGTTTTGATCTCGTCTATGATATTGGGTTCAGCCACTACGTTTTCGATCTCTTGATTCTTTAGGACTCTCCGAGATCCGTCTTCCCTCCTCACTGGTCCAAGTATTTTTCTGAGGATCTTGCGCTCAGTGACTAGGAGTTTATATTTATTAATCCTTTGCGCTCGAAGTACCGCGATTTTCTGCTATTATCGGGAACATAATATCGACCGTCATTCGTCACCAAAAGCGATTTACGATTTGTTTTTGACCTTATATGTTAAAAACTGAAAATTATTTGCAGTGTCTCCTTAGTGGAGCCCTCGAGTTTGAAGACAAATTTTAAATGGCTCCGCTCCGGAGACCTCGAGTGCAAACGGTTAATTATTGTAAAATTTCTTTATTAACGTGAAAAATAATTTATTGGGCAGAAAATAATTTAATATTACTCACAAATAGCTGCTTCTTGGTCTCCCACCTATGTCCAGCAGTGGACTGCCGCATGCTGTTGATGATGATGATACATAGACGTAAAGCTTCTGCTATGTCTATGGCGGTCTATGGTGTTATGTCTATGTCTATACAGGTATCTACGGTCTATGTGTGATCATTTATAGATGGCGATGATTTGATCCCATCACGCGACACGCTCGATCGCTTGCCTTCCCATCGTGTAAAATAATTACACAATATGTCTGAATGTAACAAGAGTTTGTGTGAATAAAAGAACTTACAAGAAATCACTGATGTTAATGTCTTTCCAAGTGAACTCATTACGCGTTAAATCACCCAGCTTCTTTTACAATATTTGAACACAATTGCTATTTTGATCGACTTGTGTAACAGTGACCGAAAAAATTTGTACTGAACAGTTTTTTGTTAATATATTTCCAAAAAAACTATATTTGTTTAGTTCTCAAATATAATTGAAATTTTGATGAAACTTCGCTTCAGGAAAAAAATTGTCAATTTGTCGCTTAAGAATTATAATTATTCGCGTCTTTTGGAAACAAGCATACAAGAAACGATATGTTTCTTGTATGCAACTTTTCGGTTGTCTTCCGTAGAGTCTACTATACCTGAAGATGCCTCGTGTTGGGGCGAAACACGTGTCGTTTACAAGATGGAAAAGTGATAATGTGTGTTTGGTGTTATGTATAGTGGTTGGTGGGTGGAGAATTGATGGCCGATTTTCGGTAAGTTTTTGGTTTAAGTTCCAAATATATCCACTTAACCCAACGGAAGAACACACCTTATTAATTTTCTGTTATTGTTTTGCTTGTCGCGGATCTTAGCTAAGTAAAACTTTTGACTGTCCGTATATATCTAATAAGGATTCAAATCCCAACGGAAATTGAAATATGTACAGAAACTCAAATCTGTTTTCAGATCTGTGATCAGATGTGATTTTAAACATTTGCAATTAGGTAAAATTAATAAAACTACTGTTGGTGTGTGTATGTTTTATTTGGTAATATAAACATGGTCCTTCGAGCCGGATTTTATGAGCAATCTATGATTACAAATATATTCACAACAGTACTAGTGTGCCCGTAAGTTTATCAGACCCATACCTATTTTATTTGGTTGGGCTTGGGCGCGGTGAAAGTGAGCGAACGGGCTTGAATGACCGAAAGCCTGCACTTTCGTAAGACAACAATCGCGACCGCCAGAGGTCACTAGGGTCAATGTTCCTACGTTACACGTGACGAGTGGGGTTAATGGTAAATAAGATTGGCGCAGCCACGTCAAAGGTTGCTTTCTGAGCGAAGGATAGCACCTTGAAATCCCACCAAAATATTTGTAAGATATTCATGGTTCTTCATATTATTGAATTAAAAAAAATGTAAAGGATATCAAGTTTGTTCCCTTGCTGGGGAATATATAGCTTTTCTGGGATAGGAAGGTAAAGGAACAAACGCGTCGTCTGATGGGAAGAAATCAACGCCGCCCAAAGACATCTGCAACACCTTAAGTTTTACCGACATTTGAGTAATGAGCAGGATTATTTTTTTGAAGGTTTCAGTGTCGTATCGGGTCCGAAACACCGCTGTAGGTCTGGTTTCGAGGCTGGTTTACCAGAAGTCTGGTGAAGGTTTGTGCAATGAAGTTTTGGGAATAAATGATATAAAACTACCCACCTAACAAAAATATTATTACTTTTTTATGAGAGATGACTAGCAATGTGTTTAATATAATATTACATACACACACGCGCGCGCGCGCGCGCACTGGTACACACACTCACGCACATATTAATAAACAAATAGTTTATAGAATAACATTCGTGACTAACGAATTTGTATATAAATAAATATCTTTAGTTAAGACAATAACATGATCGAGGATGACTAGCGCAACCTTCAAGTCTTGCAACTGGAAGGAGGTAGCGCAGGACAGGGCAAGGTGGCCTAAAATCTGTTTGGAGGCCAAGATCCATTTTGGGTCGCTGCGGCAACAGAGTTAGTTAGTTTTAAGATAATAAAATGTAAGTCCATTATAGGCTCCATAAGTGTTTAATTGTTCACATAAGTTTTGACAATAAGATGTGACATATTTAGAGCGTCTTGCCCTTGTGTGCCAAGGTTTTATTTTGAAAAATACACGAAAATTTACAAAATATAATTATATTAAGTTACTGATGTAATATTGTAATAGCATTTACAGTAATTTTTATTGAAAAAAAAACACTACGAGATAACTCGTAGCTGGCGTCACTAAATAAAATTCCTGTGCTAGTTGCCACTACGAGATATCTCGTAGCTGGCAGTTTTGATACACATGCATAACGATTTGATACCATTTAAAAAACATATTGTGTTAATTTTGTGTTAAGATCACTCCGCAACAATCCGGTTTGCCGGAGACCGATGAGGTAATAGTGGATGACAAAGCTGTTGTGTGTAGCTCGCTACCTACTGGACATTGTCACGGTGAAAGGGGACATGACAAAACGCTCCGAGTTACGTGGATCTGTTTCAATTGACGAGTTTTGACCGGAAATTACCTACAACATGTCAATTACCTACAACTAATATGCCAGTGTACAGTAAAAAAACAACAAGTATCTTCAAAGGTAAAGGCCGCCGACGAATGCCACAACCACACAACCCGCCATAAAGAAAAGTTTCACCCCCACCATCTGGATGAGTGGCGATCTACTACGGTGCGCTTCTCTCGAAACTTCTTTCAACGCACCAACTCTCTGTGGAACCAGCTACCTTTGACGGTCTTTCCGAACCGAAACGACATTGTCACCTTCAAAAAACAAGCCTATACCTACCTAAAAGGCCGGCAACGCTTCCGCGACTCCTGCGGTGTCGCGGTTGTCTATGGGCGGCGTTTTTTGCTTTCCATCAGGCGGTACGCTTGCTCGTTTGCCCTCCAATCCCTTAAAAAAGGTAAATGCAGCTTGTCACGATAGGTACTTCTTGATAAAATGGTTGTCGTTCTACCAAAACGTGCATGATGGACTTCTCGCAGTCAACTTAAAAAGTCACTATACACGCGTTTATTTCATTTCAGTTCCCATTTATGCCTCAATTTAATTATATTGAGTATGGAGCCGCTAGAATTAAATAATATGTGAATCTGATAACACCATGAGATTATAAAAATGAAATAAAAACTCAAGGTTACTTATATACTTTTGCGGGAAAGGTCCCATTTAGTTTTTATTTATATAGATAAAACGGTAATACTTCTTTTCTCGTATAAAAACGTCATATTAATATAGTGGTCTTTGGAACTTTTCCCGGTAACGGAATCAACTATAGCCATTATAACGGCACTGTTTCCTTCGCACGATTGTCTTAAAAAGCAATAAAAAAGTCTTTGAACTCAAGCCTTCCTTTTACCACAGGTTTTCCCCTTAAATAATTGTCAAAAAGCAATGAAATGTGGTCTATTACCACAATAGAACCGCAACGAAACATTTTCATCCCTATAAAGCATCATTGGAACCTTCAAAAAACAAACCTACACATTACTCAATGGCCGGCAACGCTTCCGCAATGTCTATGGCACTGCGGATGTCTACGGGCGGCTTTGATTGTTTTCCATCAGGCGACACGCCTGCTCGTTTGCCCTCCTATCCCATCAGAGAAACCATTCCGTGAATCCAGCTCTCAAAGTAGTAGAAGAATCTACCAAACATCATAGAAACCGTAAAGTGTCGTTTCGTCACTCAACAGAAAGTATTTTCAGTTATCAGGTCACATTATTTCCGCTTGGAATCCCCACAAAAACGCCAGACGATTGTTCCTTCACGCTCCGGCGATTGTAACAGCTGTTCTCAATGTTCCGCTTGTC
Source organism: Baronia brevicornis (assembly GCA_031353405.1). Classification (NCBI taxonomy): domain Eukaryota; kingdom Metazoa; phylum Arthropoda; class Insecta; order Lepidoptera; family Papilionidae; genus Baronia; species Baronia brevicornis. The sequence continues at coordinate 133,576 of JASFAT010004141.1, read as the reverse complement.
TTTTTTTTTAGGGATAAGAAGGCAAACGAGCAAGCGTGTCGCCTTATACAAATCAATCAACGCCGCCTTTAGACATCTGCAACGTCATAGGCAAGCGTTGCCGGCCTTTGAGAAACGTTTTTTTTTTTTTGAATTTCAGTTATGTATCTGATCTAGGTAGCGTTGGTTAAACAGAGTGGAAAGCAATATATAGGCTTGTATATTTTAATCGCCACGTCAGACATCGGTGGCTGACACTGGACTCTCCGTTAAGGCCTCGTCAGCCACCTGTGGCTGACAGCGTACATGATATAAAACTAAAAGAATTACATTGATTTAAGGTTAATCACTAAAAAATTTATTTAACCTTGACTTAATACAGAATTATTAGATTTTATTAAAACACTTTTTTAAGTTCTATAATTCTGTATCATGTTTGTACACTATCAACCACCGGTAGCTGACGCGGCCTAAACAGAAAGTCCAGTATCAGTCCACGTGGTGCTCAACGTGTTAAATATTAGGTTCCACCTCCGTTACATGGATCATATATTTCTTAGAGGCCGGCAACGCTTTTGCAATGCCTATAGCGATATCTATAGGGGCGGCATTGATTGCTTTCCATCAGGTGATACGCCTGCTCGTTTGCCTTCCTATCCCACAACCTGGATGGGACGGCCGTCTACCACCGTCTGATTCAGTCGCAGTTTTTCACCGCGAATTATGTATAAATAATATATAAATTTATTAACAATTTAAAGGTTAAGACCGATTGGCTCAGTGGGTGGGCCCTCCGCCCGCGGAGTCATTGGTCGCGGGTTCGATTCCCGCATCGGAACAAATATTTATATGGATTTATAAATATTTATTCCGAGTCTGATAACCCCCCTAATCCGCATTTCCATTCCTTCTCTATCCTTTCCCTTCCTCTCCGCCAATCCACGGTCTGCTGTGCCAATGGATGCGTGGCTAGGGGCGAGCCTAGTCGCAAGCGTGCCAATCCAATCGTCCTGGGATCGGGCTACCCCGGGTACTATGGTGCCTTACCTCAGCATGGGCTCTGCTGGGGCTGACCTCCATCCTCCCTTGCGGGTCGTGGGATTCACTAAGACGAATTTAATATACCTAATTTGTCGAAAATGACGGCGACGTGGTTCGCCACCCGTCACGTCCTGATTCTCACGAGGGCGAAAAGCGACCAATGACGAGCCGTTTCGCTGCGATGAATGGCAGCGGATGGAGCTCTGTGGTCTCTGCCAACCCCTGCGGGGGATAGGCGTGAATATATAATAATTTTAAAACTCTTGCTTGAACCCTTATCATTTTCTGGCCTAACAACCTGCGTTTTCCTCAACTCCGTCCTTGGCGTCACAAAATGTTTACAAGACGTCGCCTTGTAAACATTGCTCTGTGAATCGTCTGAAATAGACGCACAGATCAAAGAAGGAGACATAGTTTTCTGATAATCGAAAGGGTAAATCGGCCACTTGTAGTGGTTTCCACGTGAGACAGCTTAGGAGGAGGGGGTTTGTACCGACGCGTTGAAGAGGCAGACGCGTCACCTCGAGAGCACTCCGCACGTGTATCAGTCTCGAGTACCTACCGCGTCGCCGATAAGGGCGGTATCTACCCGATTTGATACCAGAACACGTAGACACGTGCATTGGAACATGCATTTGTTGTTGCTGTGATACAATTACTTTTGTTGTTGCTGTGATACAAATACTTTAGGTCTTCGAACATATTTTTTTATATATTCACGCCTATCCCCCGCAGGGATTGGCAGAGACCAAGGAGCTCCATCCGCTAGCATTCATCGCAATGCAACGGCTCTCCATTGGTCGCTTCTCGCCCTCGTGAGAATCAGGACGTGACTGGTGGCGAACCACGTCGTTGTCGAACATAAATAAAAATTGCAAATGTCTATTTTTGTGGTGATATTGAAATGCCGTTGACTATTTTACACTGATTCATATATTCACAACATTTTAACTATGAATACTTACATACATGTACATATCATCACGCCTATCTCCCGTAGGGGTTTGCCAGATACCACAGAGGCAGATGCCATAGATCTCCATCCGCTACGATCCAGGTACCTCCCTGCTTCCTCCACACTCACCCATCTTTTCATCCATCCTTCTCATATTCATTGTAGCGAAACGGCTCTCCGTTAGTCGCTTCTCGCCCTCGTGACAATTAGGACGTGATGGTTGGCGAATCATAGACAGCGAAAGCATGCGAAAGCACTGCCGATTAGGGAAACAATCATGAAGGTGCTCTCTGGTCAGCAGTGTAAGGCGGGGCGCCATCCAAAAACTAACAACATCCTGCTTCGGCGCCTGAAGTGCAGGCAAGATGTTATCTCAATATCGACAGAAAATAATCAGTATGGCCTATATTATATACATACATACATATCGTCAGGCGTGTCTCCCATAGGGGTAGACAGAGACCACAGATCTCCATCTGCTACGATCTCGGCATACTTCCCTTGCTTACTCCACACTCATTATTCCCACCGGTTAAGGGTGCTCTTGACCTGGCCTTTCTTAAAAACTTCAGCAATTTGGTCGAGGTATGTTTTTCATGGTTTTCCTCTTCCGTCCACATTACTTCACATCCTATATTATAAATTGTATTATTACTATTTATACAGCTTACGTAAGAATGGAGCGCGTTGTCTTAAGTGGACCGTCTCACACACAATGACCGGCTCGTCGATACTCCCCCCCCCTCCCCTAACATCTATCGCCCCCCACCGTTAATAGGAGTAAACAAATAGAAGATATACGTACGACACGGGGCCGCGACCTACATGCGTAATGCGGATGGCTTAACGTCCATTGTGTTGGGTTGATTACCTCTTGATTCAGTGGTTAAAGTACTTGTCCGCGAACCCGGGGTTGTGGGTTTAAATCCTGGTCGTATATTAAGTGTGTCCATTGAAAAACACACTGCATTCGAATTTATCTTATGTATCGAAAAAAAACTTTATATAAGGTTTTTTTTCATATAAGGCATTAATATATTCATCACAATTGGCAACTATTGGAAATTTTCAGGATATGTGGACATAGCCGAATCGGCAGGAATACCATTGATAAGTTAATATTTTTTGTCACATATATGTGTCACAGCTAGGCACGGGATTTCTCGATCGGAAGTTTAAAAATAGAAAAGTTTGTTTATGACACAATTTGTACAAAAAACAATGCTAAAATTATAACCTAAATAATATTATATTATAAAAATAAATAAAAAATTTAATTAAAAGCTGTCACAAAATGGTTTTTGCTCAGCGTATGCCAGGCGTTCTATTCGAGCAACTGGCGTTGGTGTTCCATTAAGAACCGATGTGGTTAGATCGTGGACCACAGTGACGAAATTTATTTGGATATAAACACACATATACACACATTGTCACCGACATTGCTCTTCAAGTTAGCAGACTGAAGTGGCAATGGTCTGGACACGTTTGTCGGAGAGCCGACAATCGTTGGAGTAGACGAGTGCTGGAGTGGAGACCGCGACTCGGCAAACGTATTGTGGGACGCCCTGTTGCTAGATGGAGCGACGATCTGCACAAGGCGGCTGGCAGAGACTGGATGCGTGTAGCCGAAGATCGGGCTAGGTGGCGCGCCTTGGGTGAGGCCTATGTCCAGCAAGTGGACTGCCGCGGGCTGATATTGGATACATGCTAAATGCTATGTCATAAATCCACCGCAACCAAGAGACAAAGTTGCTGTCTGCATACTTAAAAGTATTGTTTAGTATTTTTTTAAATATATTTATAGCGTGCAATGCATTAATTAGGTGACAAACCTGCTCGTTTGCCTTCCTATCCCATAAAAATAGCCCCACATCGTGACCAGTGGTGGGATCTCGTATCGAAGGCCAAGACACACCGTGTCGTTGTGTCGACTACGTAAGTAATTAAGCTATCGATTACACGAAAGATATCAATCAAATGGATCGCCACGGATGGTTGGAGTAAATGCGGATGACGCGATCATCCGTCACGCGCCATTAGTAGCTTCAGCCTCGGCGTGTATCACGCCGCTCGTCGAAAAAAGTCGCAAGCCTGACACACGTTCATTCAACACTTCCATTCATGTTTTTATCGCTCTTAATAGCGTGATGTCGGACGTGTGGACTAGAGATGCCCGATCTTTTAAGATAAATCGATTTTTTTAATCGTAATGAATTGTAACCCATTAAATCGTTCGTCGATGAGCAAGATCTCACCGATCAGCTTGATTCTCTAGCGCTGCGGAGGGATGTCTCATCTCTCATCATTTTTTACCGCTTCTATCATGGGGAGTGATCCGAGGAATTGTTTGGAATGATTCTCCTTGCCGAATTCCACAAGCGCACAACTCGCCCCAAAGAAAAGTTTCATTCCCACCATCTGAATGAGTGGCTAACTAATACGTTGCGCTTCTCTCGAAACTTCTTTCCACACACCACCACTCTGTGGAACGAGCTACCTTCGGCAGTCTTTCCGAACCGATACGACATTGGCACCTTCAAAAAACAAGCATATACATGCCTATAAGGCCGGTATAACGGTTGTTTATGGGCGGCGTTGATTGCTTTCCATCAGGCGACCCGCTTGCTCGCTCGTTTGCCCACCTATCTCATAAAAAAAATCGATTCGCGATCGGAATCGATCTTTTAAAGAGCGAAGATCACCTGGATAGCTTAACGTCCACCACCGTCCGATTTAATCGTTAGTTTTCTACCACGAAGTGTGCTAATGTGGAACGATCTACCACCTGTGGTGTTCCCACGTGAATACGATGTAGAGGAATTCAAAGGAGGAGCGTGTTCACAAAAGGCCGACAACGTATCTGAAACCCCGTCGGCGATGTGAATATGTATGGCCGGCGGTGATCACTTTCTACCAGGTGAGCCGTATACTCATGTGCCAGCATGCATACATACATATCGTCACGCCTGTCTCCCGTATGGGTAGGCAGAGACCACAGATCTCCATCTGCTACGATCTCGGCATACTTCCCTTGCTTCCTCCACACTCATTATTCTCTTCACGCAAGCTCGCAGGTTGAGGGTACTCTTGACTTGGCCTTTCTTAAAAACTTCAGCAATTTGGTCAAGGCATGTTTTCCGTGATCTTCCTCTACCGACCTTTCCATCCACATTCGCAAGGTAAATTTCTTTTGCCAGTCGTCTGTGCCTGTTCTCCTATAAAATAAAGCAACGTCTCCGAGTGTATTCCCAGCAGTCGTTAGGAGCTCGTCGTCAGCGCTAATGCGATCTCAACCGGCGCCGCAATCAACGCGGTTCATTTAGTAATTAACGCTCTGCGGCCTTTTACGCATTCGTTTTTTCTTTTATTGAAGCGTCATAGCAACATTGGAATATGAAACATTGACGTCGGCTCGATCTCCATCATGTACTCAAGGCCACGCGTAATTGACCCTGTATAGAGTCGAGTGGAGGGGAGCTTAGCCTGAATCGAGACGACGTCTTGGTCTGCGATTTCAGTCCAATACCATCGACACGATAAGATGTGTAGCCAAAGATCGGGTTTGGTGGCGTTTCATGGGGGAGGCCGATGTCCAGCAGTGGACTGCCGCAGGCTGTTGATGATGATGATGATGATAAGATGTTTCGCATCGAAAAGACTAGTAATTCATTTATTAACCTGACGTGACACTACAAAATTCTGGCGACGTCGCTTGGTTAAAATGGCGAAAATATATATCGCCCGGCGTTGTTATACGGCTCCGAATTCTGGACGATACGCATTTTTTTTAAAGCGAAGCGTCATAGGAAGATTAGGATGTGAAACATTGACGTTGGCTCGGTCTCTACTGTATGCTCACGGCCACCTGTAAGTGAACCTGTATAGAGTCGAGTGGAGGGAAGCGTAGCCTGAGTCGAGACGACGTCTCGATTCAGGCTGCGCTCTCAGTCTGCGGTTTCAGTCCCATGCCATGAGATAAGATGTATCACATCGAAAAGATTAGTAATTTATTTATTAACCCGACGTCACACAATAGAACTGACGTCGCTTGGTTAAAATGCCGAAAGTATATAAATCGCCCACCGCTATCGTACGGTTCCGAATGCTGGACGATAAAGAAGATGCACGAACAAAAGTACATGAGGATGTCGAGATGGGCGGGTGTTTTGAATAGCTTTGATAAAGTTCGTAACGTTCGTTTCGTAATGTTCGTTTGATAAAGTTTCAAGTCGCACCAATAGAAGATAAACTGATCGAAAACCGCCATCGTTGGTGTTGTCCACGCGTAAAAAATACATGAAGACGACTAATTGAGCTATTGTTCAGCTAAACACAATCAATTGTCAATCAAACATTGACCTTTGGTGGACGCCGCTTTAGGCTATGAGCCTACAATTGCTGGCGACCATTGTGTCGGATCGGATGGCTGGACCATACCTAGGCGATAGTCCAAGCAACGAGGCTTATCGCACCGGAAGCCATTGCAGGGAGGGGAGGGGGGGTCATTGAACTCTGCTACGTCTATCGGCTTCACTTTGACGTCGAAGCGAAAGTGATCACGGTTTTCTAAGAAACACTATTATTAATAATATGATTTATGGAGTCGGGCGTTGATTTTTTGTATGGCATAGGAAGACAAACGAGCAGGCGCGTCACCTGATGGAAAGCAACCAACGCCGCCCATAGACAATCCACAACGCCATAGGCATTGCGGAAGCGTTGCCGACCTTAAAGGAAAGTGAAGATAAAAGAAAGACCTTAAAGAAAAGAGAAGTGTGAGTGGAAAGCTGACGGAGAGTGGGAGTGGGAATCGGAGGAGGATTGGGAAGGGGAGGGTGTTGGGCCTCCGGAACTCAGACCGCTCACCGTACGAAGCGCGGTAGACAAGCTACCACTCAGACGCCGGTTTTCTGCGGGCGAGACGGCCCATTCATGCTGCAGACAAATAATAAGCCAGTCTTGACAAAATATTTGTCTGCAGCGTGGCTCTACCACTTTTGAGGTTTAAGGAAAATCATTTGTTTCACTGCCTATATATATATATATAGCCCACTCTTCGTCATGGATTTCTCCATTTCGGGAAGAATTGACAGTTACCCACTAAGTATGTCCAAGCGAGACGTCTAGACTCGGAATAAATATCTAAATAATCGGGATAAATATATGGGTTGACCTATATCGGGACAAATATAACCCGATATTGCTATATAATATAGTGGTATAGTGATAAATTAAAAAAAATATATTAAAAGTGGGTGTGTGCGTGTGTGTGTGTTACTTTTTGGTGTAACAATACACACATTTTTCGTCTCAAATTTCAATCAGGTATAATTGCAGTAGTGTTACGAAATTTCTTAACTACGAGTCGAGTTAAGAAATTTCGTAGACGACTTAAGCATATAGTTGTCTCTAGGATCTAATGTCCAGGGAATTTAGCGAATTATTTTCCATACAGTTCTCTTTTTTTTCAAACATAGTTAGCGCAATAGTCCAAGAGTTAATTTGTAAATGTTACAAAGTAAACTCTTGGACTATTGCGCTTTGTATGTCTTGGATAAATACATACATGTGTATATACATTATTTGTTCACAATAAAACGCAGTAAATGCGACGTAAAATGTTCAATCGTTTGCCCTTCCTTCATCAGTTCACCGGCGGCGTGTTGCTTGCGGAAGCAGAACGCATCAGTATGTAAGTAGCGCGCGAACGCTGTTACGGATGGGGTTGCCAGGTTATATATATAATAATATGCCAGATATTCGGGTAATTTTTAATGTGGTCTAAAAATAGGACGTACCTTGTAATATTCAACTATATAGTTAACAATTTTTAAAAAGTTAAACTCCTGCCGTTTATGTCATTATTATGATTAATGAAAACGTAATTATTTTTCTTCTTCTCAGTCATTTTCACTCTTGTCAGAGTAGTCGTGGTCTATTATTCTTGCATTCACGTCCTCCCCATACATTATTTTATGGGACCATTCAATGTATACTGCATGAAAACCAGCACTGGGTGCTCCAATGGAGCGCTTGGCATATGCTGAGCAAGAACCATTTTATGACACTTGTTAGATTAAAATTATTTTCTCTTTGTTTTGTGTATTTATTTATATATTATAATATTATTAAAGGTTTAATTTTAGTAATTGTTAAAAAGAGGGCCATTAATAAGGTTTTTCTATTTCTAGTTTATAATATCATGTTATTATCAGTTATATTGTTTAATTATGGTAGCGTTACCCAATATATTTTGATTAAGGCGTAGAAGCGAAGTTAACTTGGCTACAAAAGTCCATGCATATTTTGGTAATTGATATTTTATCAAGACGTGACAAGCTGAATTTACATTTTAAAATACTTAATATTAGTTTATCATACTCAACACTGGCGTAATAGTTATAGCTGATGGCATCAAAGAAAAAGAACTAATGAGATCGTACACTTTGCATTTCAATTATATCATATTGTATCGATTTTCTCTATGTCCGGGCGCATCGTAAATCGTGATTTATTGTCAATCGTTTCCTATACTTTATGTTAATGTGGAGATAAAACTTTTACAATTATGTCATTGTCAACATTATGACGTAATAAACACAGGAAGGTAGTTTAATTTACCATCGTCTCTGTGATTCGTTACTTCTTTTCTTTGATGGCCAGTAGATTTAACTATTATGTCAGTGTCAAGTAAAATACACTGCACTATATTTTATGGGACAGACAGACAAACGAGCATTCTTGTCATTAGTCGGATAGCAATCCACTTATTTCTTTTAAAGTTTTGATTTTGTACCAGTAAGTTGTTTCATAGTTTCAGCAAAACATATATACATATCGTCACGCCTGTCTCCCATAGGGTTAGGCATAGACCACAGATCTCCATTCACTACGATCCCGGTACACCTTTATTCACGCTCATTCATCTTTTCATCCACCCTTCCTCTCACATTCATCGTAGCGAAACGGCTCTCTGTTCGTCACTTCTCGTCCTCGTGAGAATCAGGACGTGATGGGTGGCGAACAACGGCGCTGTCATTTTTAACAAATTAGGTATATTAAGATTTGTCATCCCACGAGCCGCAAGTTTCAGCAAAAAGTAATTAAAATCATTTCTAAGATACCATAAGTTTTAAAGTACTTTCTGTACATTTTTGAATGAAAATATCGGGACATAAATATATATTTCTTAGCAATTTTTTTTTCAATTAATGGCAACACTGGGTACTGATACCTACTTCCTTAAGTGAGACACTATACACACTTGGATCAATTCTGGAGCTAGAGCGACGCAATAATTGATTCAGGACAGTAAGACTTACGTATGTGTACGTATAATGATTATAACTTTTGTGTTACTATTGTTATAAATTAAATAACTGTATAATATACTATTCTATTCCATAATCTTAGAAAAATAAGTATTATATACATCGGACTAATTATATCTTAACCCTTCTTTGCATAATGGTGGAAATTTCCATCATAACACTGAATGCCCAAAAATTATACAAAAGAACAAGTTCATTTCAAGTTGATCGTGTCTGGATACCTTTTTAATGTCCATTGCATAAAAAAAACATAGCTGTCAAAAATAAGCAAGTGCCACTATCAGTAAAACGAGCTTGAAGGTATCATTCCGCTATTTGTTGTAATTGCAATAAACGTATGATTTTGTTTTACTATATTTTACAATTTCTTGTAGTAAAAATAGTAATTGTTTAGTTAATTATCATAAAGAATAACATATATCTAATGATATCCTATTTTATTTCTATTTAGTACTAAGCCAATGATCTTACTTTGCCTGATTATGGTAATTTCTATCATATGGGTTTTTACTAAATTTATACTATAAATATATACTAAGATTTTTTTAACCATTTTTCCTTTAATTTTGAACATGAATTATATCACCTTGATTTATTTCACCAATAAAGAAAAAATCATGCAAAGAAGGGTTAAATCCACCAAAAACCTGATTTTGATGGTTTGAGTAATTTTTATTACATTTTCCCATTAGGTATAAAAAGAGATATTTTTGTGGTAAATACGAACTATTCGATTGGATACGCCTTAATATTATATTATCCGTTAGATGGCATTAAAGGTTAAAACTAAAAAAACGTTTTTTTGGACCACAGTTTCTGATAATTAAGTCAACTATATATTATATATAAAATTTTCGACGACCAATTGGGTCAGTGGCGGGGCCCCCCATCCACGGAATCAGTGGTCGAGGGTTCGATCACCGTATCGGAATAAATATATATATATATTGCCTACTATAGATAAACCCTGCCAATTCGGCATTCGACAAGCGTGGTGGGTAACGTCCGTACCTCCGGAAATGGAGAGGCCCTCAGCAGTGGAACATATAGGGACTGGGAATAATATATATATATATATATATATATATATATATATATATATATATATATATATATATATATATATATATATATATAGAAATACTAATTATCTTTTAATGTATATCATATTATTTGTATATGAAAAAAAATAATGTGATTGATAAGAAGTTAATTTAATTTGGCAATAATCTGTAACGGTGGTACTAACTACCACCTGTGGTGATCCTAATGAACTAATACGCCATAGTTTATGTTCCTATGTCCCCCATGTGGGGCAGAGGGCGTTTACAGTGCTCCGCCATCGCGTTCCATCTTGGGCTGCGCGCGTTGTTTCGCTCCAGGTCATTCCGATGCTACGCGCTTCTGCTATCACCGTACGTCATCATCTTTGCTTGGGGCGGCTTCCTTTTGCCCTGAAGGTTCCAATCTTGGGCTTGGCTGATGGGGATTTCGTTGCAGCGTCTCAACAGGTTTTCGTCACTTGTTTTTTTGGGCCAGTGAATGTGAGACAGCGGTTTAATACGACATAGGGGCATTCAAAAGACGAGCTTATGTATTCACAAAAGGCCAGCAACGCATACGACTCCGGCGTTACAGATGGCGGTGGTGATCACGTACCATCAGGTGACCGCTCGCTAGTTTGCCCTGCTATAAAACAAATTCTAACCCTTCAAAGGAGTTTTTAAGATTTTCTCTACTCTCTATTTTAGATAAGCAAAAAAGAAATATTTTTCACAACTTCTACCAATATGTTGCCTTCGGCATGATTGAACGAAACATTTAAAAGCAGTTAATTGTGTGCAACATTCAGTCTTCTAGTTATTGTATTTATTAAGTGCTCCCGGAGAAAACTTCCACCACAGGCCAAGATGTTTTGTGATTATTAACATCAATTGAAATTGATTTTACGTATGTGTACTTAAGCATTCTAAAGATGTAAAATAAACGATCATTTAAACCGACACAAATATATTAGAAGTAGAAATAGAAAAAATATCTTATTATGACACCTTTTTTTTTACAATAACAAAAATTAAAACGAACATAAAGAAAATAATTTCAATCTCATAAGTGTCATAAAATGGTTCTTGCTCAGCATATGCCAGGCATTCTATTGGAGCACCCGGCGCTGGTTTTCGGCAAGAACCAACGTAGTAAAATCGCCGACCACAGTGACGACATTCATACTGACACATACATATATATTATTAATGGAGTCAGGCGTTACTTTGTGGAAATCGATCACTTTTTTCTGTTATTGTTTGCTTGTCGAAGATCTTATAATAGCTAAATAAAAGTTTTGACTGTCCACATAGTAATGGATTTCCCCAAAGTAACGCCTGACTCCATTAATCAATGTATACATTATTAAGTACATACAGCAGATTACCATCACGACAGTGGGTCACGTAATAATTTTCAATGAAGAACATCGGATACGGGTGATGACTTGTTAATTACCGCTCGTGAGTCATCAGGTGGAACAGCACGTGGGTGATTAAAGTGTCGCCGATCGGGCCGATTGATTCCTCATTAATATTCAAATTATCCATGCTATACGTATTTTATCAATCCTCCGAGATATATGCTCGCCCTCAAAATGGAAAAAATGTCTCCGCACTACCCGCAATTTTCGCAAACTAAGTCAGCCTTAGTATTCTGTCACGAACACTGCTAATATGATACTTTCTATCATATTCGGTGTCCCTATTTTTTTCTTTAACAGCCCATATATGTCCCACTGCTGAGCACGGGCACTAACGTCCGTTCCTCCAGAAATCCTCTCCAGAAATGGAGAGGATTTTTGGAGGAACGGACGTTAAACCCACCATGCTTGTCCAATGCGGATTGGCGGGGTTACCAGAGTATTAATAGAGTCAGGCGTTACTTTGCGGAAATCCATCACTATATGGACAGTCAAAAGTTTCACTTAGCTAAGATCCGCGACAAGTTAAAACACCAGACTCGAAATAAATGTTTGTAATCCATACATATATTTATTCCGATGCGGGGTTCGAACCCGCGACCATTGACTCCGCGGCCGGAGGGACTGAACCAATTGGTTGTCCTCGGTGTCCCTTAACCGATTGCAATAACACGCATATCGACACGCAACATTGAGTGATTGCTTTTCGATAAGTGACTTGCCTTTTCATAAAAAAAATAATTGGCCACTCATGTTCTATTCTAAGAATTAAGTTTAATTTCAATAGTGATTAATAATTTAGTGATTATAATAGTGAAAAATTAATAATTTAGTGATTATAATAGTGAAAAATATTTTCAATAGCTTACCATCGCTATATATTTTTTTATGGGATAGGAAGGCAAACGAGCAGGCGTGTCACCTGATGGAAAGCAATCAACGCCGCCCATAGACATGCGTAGCGCCGTAGGCAGTGCAGAAACGTTGCCGACCTTTAAGAAAAGTGTCATTATGGGAGTGGGAGGTGAAGGGGGGAAGTGGGGAAGGGGATAGGAGGGTCTTGAGCCTCCAGAACTCAGCCGCCCACCGTACTGATCGCGGTAGCTAAGCTACCACTCGGACGCCGGTTTTCTGCGGGAGTGTGGTACTTCCCCGGACGAGCCGGCCGATTCATGCTACAGACAAATATTATGGCATTTTTGACAAAGTATTCGTCTGTAGCGTGGCTCTACCACTTAGCTTTACTATTTAAATACAATATTATAAGAAATTGAATAATCTAAACAAACCTAACCCTTTCGTATCCATGTAAGCTATTGCTTAGTATATATTATTGTGACCTGATTATTTTCATATGTGTTACTTGTCTCAAAAATAATAGATTCGCCTTTGTGCCTCGAATTATCTGGAACATTCGGAGGATTCCTCACACTGCGATCCGCAAGGACAGTAATTATGACGAAGTTACGTCATTGTAGCCTGATGCGGAGCACATGCGGCCGTATACTTATTTTTTTATATTTGTCCTCCGCCTTTTGTCTTGGCGTCTTCATTGCTGTATGTAAATTAAAAACAACATTGTTGTTCGTGTTATAATAAATATGATCTTTGTTCCGTATTCTGCTTTAAATGAACGAGTATCGCTCTATATACGTTCACCGCTGCGTACTGACCCGTTTTCATTGCGAAAAGAAATAGGGCATAGTTAAATTGTGAGTATGAGTATGTATTTATTTCATCTTCGACTTTATACACCGTGATTTTTTAATAACCCGAGAAAATTAAGTAATATATTCAGTTATCGATATACATTAAATTAGGCGAAGAGAAAAAAAATAATTTTATGAAATACATATTTATTAAAAATGTCCTTAATATACGCCAAAAATTATACAACAAAAAATCTTGCTAATTCAAATAGACATCATTATCATTCCAATATGAACTGCACCCAAACAAACCTAATTTGGTCGCGTAATATTTACAAGATTTCTTTGAAGTCCCATAAAACAATATTTTTGTATGAACGCTATAATATTTGAATGTTACTTACCGACATACATATTTTTACAAACGCGAATTTTAGTTTTCACGGGTAATTAAAAAGTCACGGTGTGTAAGTACTGTAACCCGCTTGTTTTTTGACAACCGTTTGATCCCTGTGAAAAATATACGTGTCATATGACCATATTCGAGAAGATATTAAACCGCTCTTTGTCACGTTCCGAATTTCGCTCAAATTTGTCTAAAGACGGCAGAACTTGATAATGAGAATAATAGATTTAACTACTTCAAAAAGGCGATATTATTGAATTATCAGCATATTTTATTTTGTTAAAATTTAAGCATATAATTAATTATAATATAATATTATTTTATAGTAAGTTTTTATGGTCGCTAAAAGAGATTAACATGTTTACTACATAAACAATAGTTACTATAACAGTGATTAGTTAGAAATTTGGGAACTACCTAACTTGTTGGGTGATTCATATTCATTTTGTGTCTATGTGTTAATTACTAACTGTAATCGATTTTAATATTTATCGGGACACCTTTACGTCTATCGAGCTGTATGCAATAGATTTGCGATTTGTTTAATTTCAAATTAAAATATTGTTGCTTGCCAGCTTTATATTTAACATTTTTTTAAAAGATGTTAATAAGTGAAAATGATTCCTTTTATATTTATATCTACAATAATATTAAAAGTTATTAAGTGTTTAATAACTGGTACGTGTAAAAGAAATGTAACATTTCAATTTTTTTAATTGTGTAATTATTAATTCCTAGCTGTGTATTATAATCTACAATTACCTTAAGTAAGGGGAAAAATTCTTTCGCTGGCAATACCGGCATCGACCGGATGGCAAGCGGAACGAACATAGGCGGTGTGGAGGTAGAGGGGCGCGCGCCGCTGTCAAATCGAATTACTTCTCGAGTTACGGTCCGCATTTATTTGGATGGAAAACGTTTTTCCTGACTTAATTATGTCGTAATTTATCAAATGAGCGGTGGCTAAATGTTCGTTCAACACGCAGTCGTCGTTCAAAACTCCCTGCGCTTCGCATTCGATTTCGAACTCGATACGCCGCGGCGGTTTCCAATTGCTATTTTTGTTTTGTAGCCCAGTTCCACCGTAAATATTGTTTATAGTGTCGAAATGCGTTGATGCAGTTTTTTTTCTCTGCTATCCGTTTTACTGAGCCCATTGCAGTTTATAAGCCGTGAAACAGTTGTGGTTTTCCTGTTTTGGTTGCGAATACATTTTGAAATCGCAACTCGATTTCATGTTATGCTTCAATGCAAGTGCAAAAAATTTTTTCATAATCTAAATACTGTGTCAAATTTGTGTTAATAATACGATATATATTTTTTATACACTTTTTATTTAAATATTGAATATCAGTGAAATAAGTGAAGAATATATTTTTTAGTTAAGGGAATCATAAAGATCAAATTTGGTGACCAGTAATTGCAAGACGGCAAGCTAAATGGCAGTTTCTGAAGTGAAATTGTTCATATTTAGTGTGACATAGTCATGCGGAGAGTGTTTGGAGTTTGCTCCGATGGATGGGTGCTCTGCGGACAGAATGTGAGCCGTCAAATGTAGCTGGATGTCTAGATGTCTGTATGTTGTTTCTTGTTTTGTTTTTTTCTTCCTGCGACATGTTCTTTAATCCTTATATTGCTTTGTCCCTCACATAGTCCTTTAACATACATATTTCTTAGATATTAGTAACATTTACCATATATATGCAAAATATTTTTAATCTGTCTCTGATCTATTGCATGAAATTTTTATCTTTGAAATTAACTTTTTGTGTGTTCAACAGTTATATATCATTGGCCTAATGAACATATTTCATTAGTAATTTTGTAAGAACGAAAAAACCTGTTTTTCTAATAAATTCTTGCTATAAAAGTGATATTTTTTGAAGTATATACAAAGTATACCTTTGATTATGTTTTAAGATTTTTACTTAGCTAACACTATTCACATAATAATGGATTTCCACATAGTAATGCCTGACCCTATTATTTGTTTTAAGGTTATCTATTAGATGGCATCAGAAGTGAGAAATCAAAAAAATGTTTTTTTTTATGAAATTACAAATTCTAATTATTAGGTTGATGATATATAATAATTACTAATTCTATGAAAAAGTGAAATATTGGAAAATAAACAATAGAGATTCTTTTTTATGAGCAAGAAATAAACACCTGCAAGACTATAGGCATTGCAGGTTCATTGACTTATTTTTTGAAAGTTTCATTTCATATATACTCGAAATATCACTGAAAATACCTGGTTCTTCAGAGTGGTGGTATGCAAAGAGAAGTTCCGGTAATAACAAACAAACATCAAACTGGATTGATATAAAACAATCCAGTGTGGTGTGGTCTTCAATTGACAAATGTACTAGTATCATGCTGTATGAAATTAGATCATATATTACCGAAATTTCTAGTACCTAAGATATTTCATAAATTTGAAATGATAAGAGGAAGTCAGAAATTAAGTAAAAGTTTGCTGAAATCAAAACTCAAGAAGAATACCTTCTTGAGTTAAAGAATATCTTCTTGATGAATTTGTCTAGTAATTGATTTAAAAATAGTATATATTGTTTAAAAGTACTATATTTTTATATAGTATAGTAATTAAGTGAAACAGAGCCAACAAACTTTTAAGTGTTGCGAGTATATTAGTATAAGTGTGTGATTTATATATATATATATATATATATATATATATATATGTATATATATATATATGAATCATGAAAAAATTGATTTAATTTTATGTGGCACATAAAACAAATTATAATCATGAAATTATACAAATCTTGTATAACTTTTGATTCAGCGTATAGTTCAACATAGCATGTTCTTACTAGCTAACACTGTAATGAGAATTTGTGTGCAAAAAAATATTTTTAACTATAAAAGTATTAATAAATATTGATGAGTAGATTACATTTAATTAGTATATGTAATATATATAGGACTTACACTTACACTTAGTCAAATCTTTAAATTTATTTTATATCTGCCTGCTGCCTTGGGCAGATAATCAGTACATCTGGCCCCTGGTGGCATACTCTGCCAAGAATAGGTCACCACTTCAGTGCTCGTTTGCGGTCTAGGTTTTAATTCACACTTTATGTGATGGTAATTTTATTTTTTTTTGTCTCGTGTTTTAATAAGTGTTATTAAAATATTTTGTATTAACTTGAATTTGAAACCTTTACAGTATTCTTGTCTTATTCTTTTTGCTTTATGTGAGCTCAGCATTTCTGTATTATAAATATTTTCTCATCCACTTCAGATTTTAATTTTGCATGTTGTAGCGGTAAGGTAGTGCTAATATTTATTTTTAACTAGACGGCCCTGTGAACTACATACAATTTATCTTCTCCTGGTATGTTGGTACTTAGGTATGCAACAAAAGTCACACTTATATATATTTTGTTGATGTTCAAGCTTAAGGGATGTTACACTAGGTATATAGCTATGTAGACACTAGGTCTATAACTATTATGCCAGTGTCGAGTAAAACAATAACAAGTACTTTGAAATGTTAATTCAGCTTGTCGCGATACATACATACATATATATCGTCTCGCCTGTCTCGTGTAGGGGTTGGCAGAGACCACAGATCTCCATCTGCTACGATCTCGGCATACTTTCCTTGCTTCCTCCACACTCATCACTCTCCTCACGCAAGCCCGCCGGTTAAGGTTACTCTTGACCTGAATTTTAGCAATTTGGTGAAGGTATATTTTCCATAGTCTTCCCCTACCGACCCATCCATCCACATTCGCAACGTAAATTTCTTCTGCCAGTCGTCTTTCGTCACAACATCTTGTCCTGAACTGATGAACCGTCTTTATATTACACCTCCATTATTCAGGACTGACATCATAAGATATTGAGTTTCACTGCCCAATAAATTCCCATAGCGCAGATTTTTATGATCAATAAACCTACAGACTGTTAACCTATTTGAGTATATTTATTGTGTTATAAAATTATTCCTTATTACAGACGCTGTTTTGCTCGCTCGCTCTTCCGTATTTGTTAGGACTAATCATCAAGGCATTACAGCCGCGGATGGACCTTAGCCTGGTTCAGTAAGTTTTTCCAGTCGCATCTTCTTTTAGCTTTTTCCCTCCAGCCCCTCTCACCGATTGCCTTTAAGTCGTCCTCGACTCCATCTAGCCATCTGAGCTTAGGCCTTCCGCGGCTCCTATGACCATCTGGTGTGCCGTCGAGTAGCGTTTGGGTACTCTAGCCTCGTCCATCCGTACTACGTGCCCAGCCTAACGAAGGCGTCCAATCTTAATGTTTTTGATGACTTTCGGCTCATTTTACAGTTCATACAACTACGAGCTATATGAGCTGTATTTGTATGTAAATTGCTGTGAAATAATTGGCTACATACAATGTTGGATGGTGTTCACGTATTGACCATTCTTTCATCACCACTGTAATGGAACTCTTATGGTTTTCTATTCCTAATTACATGCTTTTCACATAACACCAAGTTACTACTGTAAAAAGCTGATGCCCCTTGCATTATAAATTGGTACGTTAAAAATGACGATCTACACCTCTAGGTAGACCTAGGTTGAAAAATAAAAAAAATGTGTTGTAGCTCATGAACGATGACTTGATCATCATGTGAACGTCGACGTCATCCAGCTGCTCGACAACGTGGATTTAGTAAGAAGATTCTAGAGACATAATTTTTAAGTTAGCTATGTGAAGCCGTAGTAAAGTGAAGTGAAATGAATATTTTACTAGTCGAAAAGACACACGAGTATAGTTTCTTCCCTTTAGTAGAGGCTATAAGAAAAGTGATAAAGACACGTTCTTAGTTATACTCTGCGTAGCTAGTAAGCCAAAAACAAATTACTCATTAGCCCACGACTAGATTGTAATTATAATGAGAAAATCTACAATAGTCAATCGACAATAGTCGAGTAATCATCATTACATAAAAAATATATGGTTGATGAAGGTGTAATGTCATGAATCTGTCTCCAGAGCCTCCTCTGATGTATGCAAGGCGTGCAGATGAGGCATCGAGGTGTGATTGCACCAGATTATGAGAACCTCATCGTGATCTTTGACAGTTGACAGTGTCTTGAACACAAAGTTGGGCGTACATATATCGACACGTACCTGCAAGAAGTAGCAGATTTAACGGTAGAGGACTCCTGACTAGTGTGGTAAATGCAAAAGCCAAATTACCCCACATGGGATTAAGAGATGCGCCTGTCTAACACCGGAGAAGGATAAACAAGCATATCACCTGATACAAAACAACCAACGCTATCCATAGTCACCTGCAACACCAAAGGCATTTAAAAAGCGATAAGCGCTTCTTTTGTGAAGTTTCCATTGTCGTATCGATTCAGAAACACCGCTGAAAGTAATTGCTTCCACGAATTGGATGTAGCTACCTTCAGCGGGATTTCCATTTCGACATTTTACTAATTGTAACATTGTATGTATCTGACAAAAGATCCATTGAACAAACACGATGGCATTCGATCTCATTCCTGTCTCTAGGGACCAATTGTCCAGTTCGTTCGATGTGATATGTTTGGCGTCTACCCACGCGCTTGCGTGTCCATTGTTTCGTGCATGGATATGTCTTTAAGTGGTTTTTGTGTTGCGCATTGATACGCTTTTTGCATGACTATATTATGTGATAATATAAGACGGATGCTCGCTATTAGCTAGATTAAATGGACAATGAAGAGGTCCTCCGACGAATAAAGCAGAAACTTGAACTTTTGCAGGCCATCAAAAGTATATAAAAATTATCTAGGCTGGTCGTGTCATAATTCGATCGCAATTGATTACTTTTTTTTTTTACATATTTCAAATCTTACACTCCTTCGTGCGCGCAATATGTCACAAGAGGGATACCATACAATAAAGTATTAACCTTTACGGCAGCTCTATTCGTTAGAGTGACGTCATTGTACGGGGCACCGCGCCTTGAACTGTGCACTTTGCACGTCGGTAGTCGTCGATGTTCAAACTTACGTCCACGCTACGCAGATTTTCTCGCGAATACTGATTATAATCAACACCCGTACACATAGGTCGTCTCGCGAACGCCAATTATAGTCGGCACTTGTACACACAGGTTGTCACGCGAAAGCCGATTATAGTCGGCACTCGTACACATGGGTCGTCACCCGAAAGCCGATTATAGTCGGCACCCGTACACACTGGTCGTCACCCGAAAGCCGATTATAGTCGGCACCCGTACACACTGGTCGTCACCCGAAAACCGATTATAGTCGGCACCCGTATACACTGGTCGTCACCCGAAAACCGATTATAGTCGCCACCCGTACACACTGGTCGTCACCCGAAAGCGGATCATAGTCGGCACCCGTACACACTGGTCGTCACCCGAAAGCCGATTATAGTCGGCACCCGAATGCCAATTATAGTCTGCACCCGTAACCAAAGATTTAATATATATATACTAAATAATAAATGTGTAGAAAATAATTTTATCTGTATTAATATAATGCATAGTTATCCTTCTTGGTAAAGCAGTTGGCGGAATCCGAAGGTCTCACGTAATCAATTGCAGTATCGCAATTTTACTAACAGCTTTGCATCAGTATAGCTCTCTCCGTTCTTTTGTACATACTGCGCTCTTAATAATAACGTAAGGCTTTTTTTTATGGGATAGGAAGGCAAATGGGCGGCCTGACTTGTGCCTTACAAAGTTAGATGTGCACGCTATTGTACCATGTACTACAATTAATACAAAAGAAAGTATAAATAAATAAGTGTATAGGGTGATGACACCAATTGAAATGAAAACCAAGTATATGGACAGTCAAAAGTTTTACTTAGCTAAGATCCGCGACAAGACGCGATTGGAAGACAACCGAAAAGTGTCTTCCGTAGAGTCTATTATACCTGAAGATGCCTCGTGTTGGGGCGAAACACGTGTCGTTTACAAGATGGAAAAGTGATAATGTGTGTTTGGTGTTGTGTATAGTGGTTGGTGGGTGGAGAATTGATGGCCGATTTTCGGTAAGTTTTTGGTTTAAGTTCCAAATAAATCCACTTAACCCAACGGAAAAACACATATTATTAATTTTCTGTTATTGTTTCGCTTGTCGCGGATCTTAGCTAAGTAAAACTTTTGTCTGTCCATATAGTGGTGGATTTCCGCAAAGTAACGCCTGACTCCATTAATAATCTTAATAATGAAACCAAGAAAAAAAAACAACAAAAAATGTTAAGGATGAACAACCTTGAACCTTGCAAGGTTTCGTCGAAAACTATTAATTTTTTTAGTATTTAGATATACCTTATATATAGAAATGATAAAGATATATTATTAATAACATAATTTTGATGTTAAACTCGGTAATGATTGAGTATAACAGAGTTTTTTTTTTATGGAATAGGAGGGCAAACGAGCAGGCGTGTCACCCGATGGAAATCAATCAACACCGACCATAGACATCCGCAGTGCCGGAACGTTGCCAACCTTTAAAAGATGTCTAGGCTTGTTTTTTAAAGGTTCCAATGTCGTATTTCCATATGAAGAAGAGAATAAATATATATCATCATCATCATCAGCAGCCTGCGGCAGTCCACTGCTGGACATAGGCCTCCCCCATGGAGGATATATAATAAATATATATGAAGAAGATAAATTATTATGAGCGTTTAGTTAAAAAAAAATGTGTACTGTTGATACGCTGTAGAAGTGAAACATTAAGTATGCTCTCTCATTCTCTCGCAGGCTAATTCTACAGGTGTATGTATGTGTTTGTCTCTTTTTAGTGACCCTTATCGTTTCATCGAGCTTCAAAACACAGGTGCAAAAGAAGTTATCGCTTTAAAAAAATCGATATTATTTATTAAGATTGGTCTCATATTGGTATTGCTATCCTCGCCGTAATCTCGAAAGTATCCCACGAGACGCGTTGCTATTTTTGTCAACTGCGCATTACATCCATTCGCATTCTTAAGTGTAAGCTCAAACAAAAAAGGAAGTCGTTTGTCTGAATTATCCCTTCCTTGCGATCGGAGAATTGTGTGGTACAGTAACAATGAAACGTCACAAATACTTAATATACCCTGTACAAGTTAGCTCGATCTTTTTGACAGGTGTATGAAGCTTAAAATTTTCAGATAACGCTTGAATCTTTAGGGACTTTTGTGTTATATGTATTTTTTTAATATTTTTACGATTTTTAAAATTATTTAATTAAGAAAATAATGTGTTCGTAATTATTAATGGAGTCAGGCGTTACTTTGCGGAAATCCATCACTATATGGACAGTCAAAAGTTTCACTTAGCTAAGATCCGCGACAAGCGAAACAATAACAGAAAATTAATAATGTGTGTTTTTTCTGTTCGGTTAAGTGGATTTATTTGGAACTTAAACCAAAAACCTACCGAAAGTCGGCCATCAATTCTCCACCCACCAACCACTATACACAACACCAAACACACATTATCACTTTTCCATCTTGTAAACGACACGTGTTTCGCCCCAACACGAGGCATCTTCAAGTATAGTAGACTCTACGGAAGACAACCGAAGTCACTTTTTAGATCGATATGTACATATGTGTATAGTCTCATGTTATTCATTATCAGTTATATTGATTATTTCTGGTGGCATATTGCTCTGGGTTAAGGCGTAGAAGGTTTTTTAAGAAGAGTTCATACTTGTTTTGGTCGAACGTATCGCGACTGCCAAATGAAATTTACGTTGCGAATGTGGATGGAAGGGTCGGTAGGGGACAACCACGGAAAACATACTTTGACCAAATTGCCGAAATTTTTAAGGTCAAGAGTACCCTTAACCGGCGGGCTTGCATGAGGAGAGTGATGAGTGTGGTGGAAGCAAGGAAAGAACGCCGGGATCGTAGCGGATGGAGATCTGTGTTCTCTGCCTACCCCTATGGGAGACAGGCGTAACGATATGTATGAATGTACGTATCCCGACAAGCTGAATTAACATTTTAAAATGCTTGCTATTATTTTACTCGACACTGGCATAATAGTTTAAGCTAATTGACACCAAAGAAAAAGAAGTGGGACAAGTGTTTCTGGATTTATCATCGTCTCTGCAATTGTGACGCGAGACACTTTGCTCGTTCAGTGCTTGAGACACTTGAGATAATGTAAAAATGGGCCCGAAAGTGCTTCGAGCACTTGACACTAACTACCCGCGCTGATAACGAGACGTCGAGTGTGTTGGCGATAAGGAAACTCTCCATCAATGCAATGTTGATTGTAATGATTCTTATATAGCGTGGTAGCTTAGCTACCGCGTTTCGTCCGGTGAGCGGTGGAGTTCCGGAGGCCCAACTCCCCTCCCATAATTTTCCTTAAAGGCCGGTAACGCTTCTACACTGCATATGACACTGCGTATGTTTATGGCCGGCGTTGATTGCCTTGCATCCAGTGACACGCCTGCTCGTTTGCCTTCCTATCCCATAAGAAAGAAGAAATCATAATATTTTTTTGTGGGTTAGGACAGCGTACGAACAGGCGTATCACCTGGTGGAAAGCAATCAACGCTGCCCGTAGACTGCCGCATTGCTAAAGGTATTGTAGAATCTTTGCCGGCCAAAAATAATATACCTGTGTTAACAGTATATACCGTAGTGTGTAGTAGTGTGACGTCATTAAAGCTCTCATTCAGCATAGGCTGTGACGATCCATGTGGATAGATCGTCCAATCACAGTGAGGCTGAGTGTCAGTATCTGCTCTTCAATACTAGGAAGCATGTGTACGCGTATAGCCACGATGTTGAGGTCTCTGGTCTTGTTGCAGGGCTCCCCGCACGGGTCGGTGATGTCGTGCCAGTCGCTGGCGGCGCGAGCCTTCGCCGAGCCGGACAAGGACCCATCGCAGTGCGTCGCCTTCCACAGGTACAGTAGTACTCTTTTATCATCCCCAACCTATAGTACTACACGCAAACAAATAGGCCTTCCTTATGGCTCAACAGCCTATAGTACTACACGCAAAGAAGTAAGCCTTCCTTATGTCTCAACACTTAAGGAAGTAGGCCATTCTTATGACTTAATAGCCTATAATACTACACGCAAAGAAGTAGCCCTTATGGTTCTTCTCGTAAAAGTATTTATCTTTGATCTCGTACGAGCGTTCTTTCGGTTTTTTGTGGGATAGGAGGGCAAACGAGCAAGCGTGTCGCCTGATGGAAAGCAATCAACACCGCCAATAGACACATCCGCAACACCTAAGGCATTGTATTGTATAAGCATTAACAAAGTCTTTTTAACTAAATTATTGTTATTTAAAATACAACAAACTATTTGTACGTACTACACCACAACATATCGAGTTATAATTATTAAAATTATTACATACTGGATGAGGTGGATTTATTTGGAACTAAAACCAAAAACTTACCGAAAAACGGTCGTCAGCAACTCTTCACCCACCAACCACCATACACTACCACTTTTCCAC
Organism: Baronia brevicornis; assembly: GCA_031353405.1. Lineage (NCBI taxonomy): Eukaryota > Metazoa > Arthropoda > Insecta > Lepidoptera > Papilionidae > Baronia > Baronia brevicornis. Next base: position 109,297 of record JASFAT010004141.1, on the reverse strand, counting down.
TTTGTAAACGAAACGTGTTTCGCCCCAACACGAGGCATCTTCAGGTATAGTAGACTCTACGGAAGACAACCGAAAAGTTCGGAAAAGTGGTGGTGTGTTTTTGGTGGAGAGTTGCTGGCGACCGTTTTTCGGTAAGTTTTTGGTTTAAGTTCCAAATAAATCCACTTCATCCAGCAGGAAAACACACATTAATTTTCTGTTATTGTTTGCTTGTCGCGGATCTTAGCTAAGTAAAAGTTTTGACTGTACACATAGTGATGGATTTCCGCAAAGTAACGCCTGACTCCATTAATCAATTACAGATCCGTAAGATTCAGTTCGGAGTCGCGGGGAGGTTCCAGAGTTCCAAATGATCCGGACAGCAAGAGAGACGCATCCGGTTCGTAATTCATGTTATTACGTTTTTATGAGAGAAAGAGGCAAATAGCAATGAAGGTCTGCTCGTGTACACTATTTCTACCTTGGAGGATTTTCGATGTTTGTCATTTCTTTTTACTGTTCGTTTGGTGTCTCTCACTTAAAACATACATACGTATCGTCACGCCTGTCTGCCTTAGGGGTAGCCAGAGACCACAAATATACAATAGATCGAGCCATTGCTTCTTCTTTTTAAAAACAAGTAATATAAAAAATTGAAGTCAAGTCATACTCCTAATTAACCCTTTCGGCCCGAGCGGTGACTATAGTCACCCAACGCCCGACGCTCGCTCTGTCCGAGCGGTGACTATAGTCACCCAACATTTGACGCTCGTTCTGTACGAACGGTGACTTAGGTCACTCGCGACTCTTCATGGGCAGAATATATATGTTATCTCCATGGTAATCCATCGCAAGTATTTTGCACTTGTTTTACCTCGTTTTTGTTTTGCCGCGACTGCTCGGTCAGCGGGGACGGCGCGACGTAGAATGCGTCCGTGCCGAAAGGGTTAAATTTAATTAATGAATTAAATCAATACTGCTGAATGATGAAGATCAATACTACTGATTAATTCATTCATTCATTTGAATTAATGGCTTTCAATAGCCAAATATAATATATATTGGCCAAATATAAATATATATAAATATAATGCCAAAATAGCATGCATGATTTCGCCAATGTCACGTAGAAGGGAGAAGACATGAAGGAGAATTAATCAGTGCGGTTGAGATATACTGATGAATTAATATTTAAAAAACTATATCAACATCAAGTGTCACCCCCTACTACTAGTTTAAAAAAGTATATTTGAACTCGAATGGATGAATAAAAGTATTTTATTAACGATTAAAAATTTGAACAATAAGATATATAAATAAATATATTTAGGGAGAGTGTAAACTAATAGTAGGTATTTAATAAACTAAATGGGATAATATCGTTTGCAGGTGGAATGTCACTGTCCTCCTTGGCGGTGACGCCATTGCCGTCCGCAACAGCCATGAGCCAGTCCGCACCACCCGCCTCGATGCCCTTCGATCTACGCCATGACGTGAGTTACAGCTTTTGGACGGTTACAACTAACCCATAGTATTTGCTTCAATAGCCTAGGCCTACACAGCAGTAGCGATAGATAGCTAGACAGACAGATTTTTTTCCTCTGTGGACGCGACACTGAACAACTCCATATTGCGTCAAAGTCTCCAACGCAAGAAATTGTCGAACGACTATGGCTTTTTGGGATCTTTTAGGAAACGGTTTTGAATCCTACTGACGCTTGCTAAAATGTACGGGTGAGCTGCCTAAGCGGTGCATCTCATCACCGCGATGCGGGAGTGTTCACGATACAGCGACATCTAGTGACGTTATGTCAAGTCGTTTGGAACGTAACGGCTAGTTATCGCTGTAACAAATGAAGATTTGTAAAAATAAAATATTTTTTAGAAACAATATTATACTCGTATACTCGAACAAAGGCAGTAAAACAACGAACAAATCTGAAAATATATTAGCTTCAAGCATAGCAACTATATCTTTTTTAATAATCGTATGAAAAACAATTCTTAAAATACTACTCAATATTCAAAATACATATTTGTATGGATTATACACAATTGTAAATATTTTATTTTACACAAATTACAATTATTATAATTGTTTTATATAAATCAACATTATACTTACATCTGCCAACAGATGGCGCCACAATACATGTAAAATTAGTTTTGTCTATTCCATAAAATAAATAATGATATTATTTCTAAGTCGTCTTTCATCTTCTCGAAACAAGAGAAAATGGACTTTCGAAATAAAGCACATATACATTATTGTAAACAACTTTATTTTTCATATTCTACAGACATCTCCACAGTTGTCGTCGTGTAGGTTTCCCAAGCTGGAGGAGTGCGCACACTTCCACTACGAGAGGGTGTCGCTAGGCGGGCTGAGTATAGAGATCGTGCCATGCGAGGAGCAGTGTGAAGACTTTGATCCCTCTGAAGGTATGCAATAGAACTTGGTTCTGTGACTTCTACATATCCCCTTTGTGTTTCGTGCAGAATACTATTTACATGTCTTCAAGGCTATATACAAGAGACTAAAGCCCTGAAGCACTGTTTACCATCAGATTCAAATACAGTAGGTACTCTTGACCTGGTCTTTCTTAAAAACTTCGGCAACTTGGTTAAGCTATGCTTTCCCCTACTGACCCTTTCATCCACATCGTCTTTCATGCATCCTCTCCATGTGCCCAAACCATCTTAGCATCCCTTTCTCAACTTTAGTCACGACGCAAGGTTTTTATTATGGTATTTATTACGATTTTCGACTTGGCGTCGTATTCCTTGGAGGTATGTGGGCTGTGTAAAAAAAACCGATTGGTGGTTTTTGTTGCAGGGTGGATTTGCCTCCGTGTGCGGTCGCATGTGAGCAGCGGATGTAGTGGTTGCGAGGAAGTGGCGGAGGCGCGAACCCTCAGCGGCAGCTGGAGCGAACCCAGCGACGTGCGCGAGTGGAACCTCACCAGGAACAGGATAAACCTGCTGCACCTCGACGACATGCTGCACAGGTGATCATTAAGCCTTTTTGATGTGAAACATCTTACCCCGCGGTATGGGAGTGAAATTCGTTGAAAAGCCAGGGTTGATGATTGAGATTGAAATAGTTATATCTTATTTGTATCCCAAATCCGTCGTAATAGTCCAAGAGCTGGCTGCATCAAACCCAAGGTTTTTCTTTGTTTTGGTTTTTACGGAAAATTTGGCTGCGATTAATAAACGATGTGTTATATATTAAGTTTTGATACGAAAATGCGTTACTTTAAGACGTAGTTGCCTACTTAATTGTATAGATAAGGGATGGCTACCTAATTTGTCCTTTAAACCCATGTCGATTTGTGCTAATCGCATCAGTATTCGATGAAGTAGGTTAACACTGAAATATCTAACCCGTAGAGTTACCTTCTTCCACAAAGTTTGCCCATTTAAAGGTCTATTGTTCTCTTGTCCACTACATAAGATCTCGAACTATAGAATTTACATAGGGTATTCGATTAGAGAGGGTTTGATTCAGTCGGCTCTTTGACTTTAAAAGTGGTAGAGTGTTGGTGTTGTTGATAGTGGTCGGCAAGTGGAGAGTTGCCGACGGCCGCTTTTTCGTTAGGGTTTAGTGATAAGTTCCCCGTTAATCCACTTCTTCCAATAAAAAATACACATGTTTTCGGATTTCGATTGATTTCAGTCAGTCGACACGCTTGCTCGTTTGCCTTTCCGTCCCATAAAAATATGCATCATATGTATACGGTTACTAGCTCTGCTGTTGTAAAAAAATATATATATTAAGTTTGAGAAACACTGTTTAAGTCATTTACTTATATTGGGTGGGAAGCCTTATTGTAGTTTTTCTAAGCCGCTTTGTCTTTTACCTCTGTGTGGCTGACATACTCTATGTACTGTACTGTAGAAAATCGTGCTTTTAAGTGATTTGGATAGTTTTGATATAGTTTCTATACCGACTAGCAATTTATAATGCTTTAAATAGTGTAGTTATGTATTTAAAAAAATCCAACTAAATATGGACTTTTCCCGCCATCTTACATCAGTTACGTTAGTGTATTTTGTTTTTGTTTTTTGTTATGTTATTAACAGTGATAGTACAGTATCTCTCTCACGGCGCCGAAACGTGGACGCTGACAGTCCGTCTGCTTCACAAGCTCAGAGTCGCTCAGAGAGCTACGGAGAGAGCTGTGCTCGGAGTTTCTCTGGTAGATATGATTCGGAATGAACAAATCCGCCAGAGAACTACAGTCACTGACATAGCCTTTCGAATTAGCAAACTGAAGTGGCAATGGGCTGGTCACGTTTGACGGAGATCCGACAATCGTTGGAGCAAAACCTGGATTGGAGACCGCGTCTCAGTAAATGTAGTGTGTGACGCCCCCCCTCCCGGTTAGATGGTGCGACGATCTGCGCGGGGCGGCTGGCGGAAACTGGATGCGTTGAGTCGAAGATTGGGGGAGGCCTATGACCAGCAGTGGACTGCTGGGCATAGGCCATTGCAGGCCATGGTGGTTGATGATGATGATTGTACAGTATATTGCGATTAAGGCGTATAATTAGAGTGAAATGAAATACATGCGTGTATCGTGACTTTTTAAGTTGACAACAGAAGTCCATGCAAGATTTGTTAGTACGGCCACCATTACAGGCCACCATATCAAGACGTATGGCGACAAAGTGAATTTACATTTCAAGACACTTGTTATTCTTTTACTTGATACTGGCATAATACAGTATACTCTCCTATAACGCGGTACTCTTATAACGCGATTTCATGTGCCTCGTATAAAATGTGTTTTCCTTCGTATAACGCGGTAATTTCCCAAGTCATATGGAAATTTTATCATGATTTGATTGACAGTTCATAACTAACGTTCTCATAAAATTAAATTATTTTACTATATTAATTTTTTGTTCCTAGTTTTTGAGTTTTAGGAACATTTATTATATATTCAGTGACCCCTCGTACAACGTGTTTTCCTTTACTCTAGTTATAGGTAATTGTCATTAAAGAAGAAAGTAGAAGAAACTAAAGATGAGTCGTCTGTCCCTAGATGCATCTACGATCGCAAGGTGTCCGGTTTGCCGAACCTGACGGAGGAGCTACGGTCGCTCACCGACGAAGCGGAGTACCAGCAGTTGATATCGGACTATGTTCACCATTTGTCCATCATCGCCGATGACAGCATCAACTGCGGGCCGGTGCTCAACTGGCTCCAAATGGACAATAAAGGTGATGGATGACTTGCTTGTTTTTATGCAAGAGATAGGTCACCAAGGTCATACAAGTTCACCTGATGGTAAGATCAGTCAACATCGTTTATCGATATTACAATGGGGAGTGCTCCTCGGATAATTCAGAAAGGAATTGTTCTGAATTATTCCGGCCGCGGAATCCCACTACCGTACGCCACAAGGAAAAGTTTCACTCCCACCCTCTAAATGAGTGGCGATCCAGTATGGTGCATTTTTCTAGAAACTTCTTACCGCGCATCACTACCCTGTGGAACCAGCTACCTCCAGCGGTATTTCCGAACCGATACGGCATTGGAACCTTCAACAAACAAGCCTACTCTTTTCTTAAATTAACCGCGGAAGCGTTGCCGGCCTTTGCGGATGTCTATGGGCGGCGTTGATTGCTCTCCATCAGGTGACACGCCTGCTCGTTTGCCTTCCTATCCCATAAAAAAAATGAAAACAGTGGAAAAATACCAGTCTCTCACATGTTTAACTCTCTAAATAAAACTTCTAACGTTTACAGGGCACAAGCTGCTGGTGGCAAACGAGGACTCCAGTTCTATAAACACACCCGCTGTGGCTGCCGCTTACAGCGTTAGGAAATACGTTTCGCAGGTAATTGTTGTGACTTTCGAGTTGCTCTTGAATGAGGATTGATAACTTTGACCACCTTATACTCTTAATTGTACAACAAAGAACAAACATTTCTAAATTGTATTGTTTAATGAATGAATGAATGAATGAACGATGCACACACATACACAACACGTTTCGAGAGAGAAAGAAACAAATGAATTAACATCAGTAAAATGTACAATAGTTTAAAGTAAGAAGAAAAAAGAATACCTGTGTAGTACGTATGACGTCATACTCACTCAGCATAGACCGTTGCGATCCATGTGGTTAGATAATGAGGCTCAAGTGGTAGAGCCACGCTGCAGACGAATACTTTGTCAAGAATGGCATAATATATGTCTGTTGGTGGATTAATGGGCCGGCTCGTCCGGGGCAATACCACACTACCACAGAAAAGCGGCCGAGTTCCGGAGGATCAACACCCCCTCCCCTCCCTCTATCCCCTCCCTCTACCCCTTCCCCTCCCATAATAACACTTTCCTTGAAGGTTGGCAACGCTTCCGCACCGCCTATGGCGCTGCGGATGTCTATGGGCGGCGTTGATCGTTTTCAGTCAGGTGACACGCCTGCCCGTTTGCCTTCCTATCCGGCGCTGGTATATATATATAAAAAGGCGCCGATTTTCAGTGACTAGTTGACCCAGTGAACTTGGTTTCACCTACAACTTTTTTGAAGATAACTTTTATCAGCGATTAATTATATAATTTTATTTCAAGCTACTCCATCTCCAAACCAATTAACAAAAACACATAGCGTTAAACTGTGTTATCGTTCCAGGCTCGAGACGAAATCAGTTTTGAAGTTGGCGATATGATCTCCATCATTGACATGCCAGGTAAGAAAGTTTTGCTTTAAATCTCTGTTTTTGGCAATCGTTCGCAACAATTTAGTGCTAAGCCGCATTACACAAGCGTTGCGTGTTCTACGATGATGGTTTTTGTCATTTTGTGCCTTTAGCCTTATAGATTTAAAATAAAATACGCGTTACGTCCGCACTCACTCAGTTCGGTTGCCATAGACAAAGCCAGGCCGTGATGTTGGTAGCCCCGTCGGTTAAGCAGTTCGATGATTGGGTGAACGCCACGTCCGGCCGTCATATCTCCGCCGTAACAGTGGCAGCCCTGCAGGAAAACCTGCGGTGCTGTGATTTTCAGGGAACTTAAACTAAATCTTACCGAAAAACTTACGGAAGACAACTCTATTTGAGTCTACCTGATGATGCATCGTGTCGAGGCGGAACACGTGTCGTATACATTGTGGAAGAGTGGTGGTATGTGTTTGGAGAGTTGCTGACGGCTGTGTCTCGGTTAGATTTAAAGTTATATACCTATAAATAAAATCCCTACAATAAAAACACACACATTTTTTTTCTACTTTAGTTCGCTTGCCGCGGATGTTAGCCAAGTTAGAATTGTGACTGTCCCCGCATTGCAAATGTGGTCCTTCACCACTACAAATGAATGCGTAAAAAAACCAAAAATGAAGTGTTGTCGACAGGTCCACAGGAGTCGGTGTGGTGGCGCGGCAAGCGCGGCTTCCGTGTCGGGTTCTTCCCGCGGCACTGCGTGGCCGTCATCGGAGACAAGGTGCCGAGACACATGACTCAACCGCCGCCCATTGTCGGGTGAGTTCGTTTTCAAATCAAAACACCTTTATTGGCAACCTACATTACTTTAGGTTAGGTACTAGGTACAATTTGTTGAAAAATGACGGCGACGTGGTTCACCACCCGTCACGTCCTGATTCTCACGAGGGCGAGAAGCGACCAATGGAGAGCCTTAAAAATAGGTACTAGGCGGCCGTAGATATCGCCTTCGAAGTTTCAGCGGGCACCTTCAACCAACACACACGCTCTGCACGAGTCCCAAGAATCCCACAATAGTGTGAGATTCTTGGGACTCGTACGGAGCGTGCTCATAATGGCTTCCATAGAACGTAATCATAGAGTTCATAATGGCTTCCATAGCACGTAATCAGTGACGACCCTTACGCCCCCGACCCCTCCCTCCCCCCCGTAACCCGCCAGTGTAAGTAATGATAGTATGGGGTTATGGTTGAAAACATATCTTTATTTATTTTTCCATCATATCGACAGGTCAGTAGCAGTTGCGCCCATAAAACCAGTTCTCAGGAAGCACGGAAAGCTGATTTCCCTTTTCCGAAGCTTTATCCTCTCTCGACCGTCTCGTAGAAGTCTCAAACAGCAGGGCATCCTGAAGGAGCGGGTCTTTGGTTGTGATCTTGGAGAGCATCTGCTAAACTGTGGTCATGATGGTAAGTTTATAATCTAACATTAAATATATCAAAGATAAGGGAGTACCTTTGCCTAGATCATTCTAAATCCATCTTTCCTTTCCTTTATTCTTTATCCTTTTCCCTTCCTCTCCGCCAATCAACGGATCAATCTGCCGTGCCAATGGATGTGTGGCTAGGGGTGAGCTTAGTCGCAAACATGCCGGCCGTCCCAGGATCGGGCTCCCCCGGGTACTATAGTTCCTTACCTCAGCATGCGGGGCCCTGCTAGGGTTGACCTCCATCCCCAGTTGCGGCTCGTGGGATTCACTATGACGATTTTAATATACCTAATTTGCTAAAAAATGACAGCGACGTGATTCGCTACCCGTCACGTCCTGAATCCCGCGAGGGGGAGAAGCAAGTAACTGAGAGCTGTTTCGCTGCGATGAATGTGAGACGAAGAAAAAGATGGATGAGTGTAGAGGAAGCAAGGAAGGTGTGCCGGGTTCGTAGCGGATGCTGAGCAGATCAGCATCCGCTACGAACCCGTATACCTACCTCTACGTGAAACAGGCGGGACGATATGTATGTATATTTATGTATGTATGTATGTGTATTTTATTTTTGTTTTGTTTATTTATTTGTATATTATAATATTATTAAGGTTTTAATTTTAGCTATTGTAAAAAAGGTGTCATAAATAAAGTTTTTTTCTATTTACATGTATTATCCCTTCATTTAAAATGATTGGAGCTTTAGCAACCGTGGTTGCCGTGATTTATTGTCACTCTAATTTACTAAGTACATATTATTTATATCCATACGTTGCCTCGTGACGCAGTTCCTCAAGTCCTGGCGGAGTGCGCGCGCGCCATCGAGAGGCGCGGTGCGGTGGACGGCATATACAGATTGTCGGGGGGCGCGGCGCTGACGCAACGGCTGCGCGCGGCCTTCGACGCAGCCGGTGACGCACCCCCTGACCTCGCGCCGCCGCTCCAACGCGACCCCCACGCGCTTGCGAGCCTCCTCAAGATGTACTTCCGGTAAACCTCGCACACTATTATAAAAGCATCCGCTCAACTCTATGATGAATTTTTTAGATGGTGGCGATCAAAAAAATCTGGGTCAGGGATTCCCAAAGTAGTCGATATCGACCCGATATAAACGAAAATTGAGTTTTGGGCTCGACGAGGTCTAAAAATCGAGCCCTATTAATTAATACAAATTGTTATTTGAAACTTTCAGGATACAAAAAACACCAGGCACAGGGTGTGCCTGTCATTGATTAAGTAGTAGTAATAAATCTGTTGATACTTATTATATCATTATTATTATAATTCACTTATTATTTAATAAATATTAAGGTATTTAATACTCCACATTAAGATATTTTTCATAAAACTATTGTGTTACAATGTAAAATTACTTAATTAATGTTTAAAATCATAAACTCAATGTACAAACATGGTTAATGTTATAGTTAGCCTAATAGATAGTTTTATTTTAATTAAATGAAATTTTTTTTGGGTGTGGTTAAAATTGTGTGGTGGTCGGTAAAAATATAATTTTTTAGGATTCCATGATCAAAAAAGTTTGATAACCCCTGATCTACTAGTCTATGAAAAGCCACGCTGGATTTGTGGAGAAAGCCACGCTGTCAAGAATCCCTATTCTTGGCAGCGTGGCTTTCTCCACAATTCTTCCCCGTATATCCCTATATATGGGGAAAAATTGTGGAGGATTGAGATCAAAACTCACCCTGTATTGTAGTGAAAAAAAAAATTAATCTCTTTCTGTTGCAGCGAACTTCCGAACCCCCTGTGTACGTATCAGTTGTACGACAGCTTCGTAAGCTCCGTACAGATACCCGACGAGGCCGCGCGACTGCGTGCCATGAGGGAGACGGTGGTAAAGCTGCCGCCCCCACATTATAGGTAAGCAGGGTAGACGTGACCGCTAGTCCGAAAGGTCGTGGGAGCGGTAAATAAAAACACTTGCTGATTAATGGAGTCAGGCGTCACTTTGCGGAAATCCATTACTACGTGGACAGTTACAACTTTTACTTAGCTATAACTCGCTACAAGCAAACAATAACAGAAAATTAATAAGAAGTCGATTTACCTGGAACTTAAACTAAAACATACCGAAAAACGGCCGTCAGCAACTCTCCACCCACCAACCACTATACACAACACCAAACACACACTACCACTTTTCCACCTTCCAAACGACACGTGTTTCACCTCAACACGAGGCAAATTCAGGTATAGTAGACTTTACGGAAGACAACCGTTAAGTGACTACTTAACGGTTGTCTTCCGTAGAGTCCTCTCTCACTTCGTCCAGCGGGAAAACACACATTATTAATTTTCTGTTATTGTTTGCGTGTCGCGGATCTTAGCTAAGTAAAACTTTTGACTGTCCACAAAAACTCTTGCATCTCGTACGCGCCTAAAACTACCCAAACTACTACGGACCGAAATTGCCACGAACGAGCTAATTCTAAGTATGGCGGTTACGCATGACGTTGCCATAATCCTCGCGATTAGAGAAGGGATTGGTTGGAGGTAAGCGTTGCTACCCTCGTAAACGCCGCCTCATAAACACCTAAAGAAGAAGCTCTGAGAGCTATCTTGGCGTACGCTGCCTAAACCATTGGAGTTACACAAAGATGATGTACCGTAGGATTGTTTGTCTTGAATAGTTCTAAATAAAAGTCCGCGACAGCGTATATCTAACGTTTATGTGGAAGCCACTATGACAAAAATTGTGAACCATAAATTAAGTAAAAAAAATATATATATTTATTTAAAATGATCTGTCACGAAACTTAACGTGGCAGACCAAATTCCACGCGAGCGAAGCCGCGGGCAAAACTTAATGAATAATAAATGTGTAAAAAAAAAACAGAACATTGGCGTACCTGATGAGGCACTTGCGGCGGGTGTCGTTGCTGAGCGAGTCGACGGGCATGACGGCGCGCAACATGGCCATCGTGTGGGCGCCCAACCTGCTTCGCTCCCCCAAGCCTCAGCACGCGCTGCAAGGCGTCGCCGTACAGGTACATATCGCGGCTGAGGTTGGAATGAATATCGCCATCTTGCCCCAGGGCCCCTAGCCCTCGGGTACTGTATACGATAAAGCTGTAAAAGCCTAACAGGCTACCAGCATCAACATCTACGATCCAGACGAATGAATATCGTCTCCACTGACGTTAAACTTTTATACATACAAACATACAATGCTTCATACGGTGCGCGGCCTGAATCCGGACGCCTAACACCCTCCCATACACCCCCTTGCCCCTCCCCCGCCTACTCCCACTCCCATAATGTCACTTCCTTTAAAGGTCGGCAACGCTTCCGCACTGCCTATGGCGCTGCGTTTGTCTATGGGCGGCGTCGATTGCTTTCCATCAGGTGACACGCCTGCTCATTTCCCTTCCTATCCCATAACAAAAAAAATACATATATATCTTCACGCCTGGTTCCCGTAGAGGTAGGCAGAGACCACAGACCTCCATTTGCTACGATCCCAGCACACTTGCTTCCTCCAAACTCTTCATGGAAGCTGGCGTTAAGAGTACTCTTGATATTGCTTGCCCTTCCTAAAAACTTGGGCAATTCAAATCAAGACATGTCTTCGTTACCGACCCTTCCATGCACGTCCGCAACGTAAATTCTCTATACCAATCGTCTCTCAATTATTATTATATATAAAACTACATTACCACTGACTGACATGTTATTTGGGAAACTTTAAGAGATAGAGGGTAAGTTTGTTCCAGGGAAATGTTCGGATACGGCTCGAGGCAGGGTTAATATATCCAAACCTTGGAAATGTGAACCTGGTAAAAAGTTGCTCGACGGCTCGCCCGAACCGTTATACCTACGGGGGTCACCCTCGAAATAAAAATGTTAACGAGTGCGAACACCTATGGCAGAGTGAAAACAATCCAAAATGGCGGAAAACATGATGGCCGCCATGTAAAGCTAAAATCGTCATTTATGGGCTGAAATTTGGCAAAAGTCCAAAACCATGAAATAAATTAATCTACTAATAGTCATAATAGGAGTAGACCGTAAATCAATTATGTTGCTACACTACAATATCTTAGTACTGTTAGTGAACTCACAAATTACAACTTCCTCAGGCCGTGGTGACGGAATTCCTGATCTGCTATGCGGAAGAGCTATTCGCTCAGGAACAGGGCGCCGACTCGGGACCGGACTCTTTGGAACAGGTATGTATTTTTTTACAGCCCATTAAAGCCCCAATGCTATATACGGGGTCTACCCATTTCCTGGGTAATGGACAACTTTTCATTGCCCAGGAAATCAAAACGATTGTCCATTTTGTCAATTGCCCCGCTACTCCGGGGTACCTTACCACGCTTATCCAATGCAAATTGGCGGAGCAGTTATGCCTACTCTCAAACCGAATACTTTGATTTATCGTCATCTACAACCTATGGGAATTCCAATGCTGGTTGGGAGCCTCTCACGAACTGGGGTGCTCATAATTTCTGGGCAAAGGTGAATTGGCAACCAAAAATTTAAATCAATAATTTTAATAAACATTCAACTTATTTCTCTAGCGTCATTTTCAAATGCTTTTTATAGGCAAACGGGCAAGCTGGTCCCTTGACTGTAAACATGATTTAGCGTCATCTTCAATCCATTACAGTCCACTGTTGGCCGGGTACCTCTTACAAGCTGGGATGTTCATAATCTCTTGGCAGAGGTGGATTGACAACCAAAAATATGAGTCTATGATGCTAAATCATTCAACTACTCTTTATCCTTTTCAAGGATATTTTGTAGGCAAATGAGCAAGCTGGTCACTAGAATGTATTACTATTGCCGTTGGATATAAATATATTAGCTATCAACAGCCTGCAGTCCATTGCTAGACATAGGCCTCCCCCATGAAGCGCCACCTAGCCTGATCTAAATATAAATATATTATACCAGGGGTCAGTGCTGCTAGCTTTGGGGAAAACAAAGAAAGTGGGTAGGAGAGAGGTAGGTTATGGAAATGAGTGGAAGTTGCGGGGGTATGGGAAACGGGTTGAGCCTCTAGCTTTCAAGGTTCATCGAGCCCAGAGCGGAGTACAGAGCGCCGGAATAAATCTACAAGTCTGAAGTCAATTTCCAATGAGGCTTTAACTATTATAGTATCTCTATCCTTGTTTCATATTTTCACTCATACCTTCCTTAATACAGTAATCGTTTAAAAATATCATTGAACTATCGTATTACACCCAGTCGTGTTTCAGGAGCGGTGTGAATCACAAGTAGAGCTGCGCGGCAACGAATCGTGCAGGAGGCCAAAAAGTCTGCCTTTGAACCCGCCCACCAAGTTGTTAAGGTATTTTACAACACAACACTTGTTGCTATGTATAATAGCGCCATCTGTTTCTTTTTTTTTAAATTGCATAAGAAGAAAAGAAGAACGGCGCCGTTTAATAAAGACGCTAGGCTGTTCATTAAACGGCTAATGAAGCTAGTCGGCTGCGACATATACACCGCCTCGTTTTAGCGAATGAATAATCCAACAAGCTCATTTCGAATGTCAGTCTGTATTGTACTACGCTAAGGGGAATCCCTTCTCGGGTACTATCAGAAACAAAGTTAATCTCCTGTTTAATATTATCTTATTAGTGTATAATTTCTGTCTCGGTTATCGCAGTCTGGAAGAAGCGCGACGTCGGGGGCGAAGCTCCGGCGCTCCGCCGCCGGCGTCGGGTGCCATTGCGGCCGCCGCCGCCGCCCCCGCGGCACCCGCGCCTCACCGAGAGCTCCGCCCAGCTGGTCACCTAAAGCCCAAATATATCGAGGTATGTTATGTTGAATAAGTTAACCGGAGGGCTTGCATGAGTAGAGTAATGAGTGTGGAGGAAGCAAGGAAGGTGTGCCGGGATCGTAGCAGATGGAGATCTGTGGTCTCTGTCTACCCTTACGGGAGACAGGTGTAACGATATGTATGTATGTAACAATAGTCTGAATACAATGTTTTAAAGTTTTGTACCCTATGGTCTATAACTAAATTGGTCCTTCGCGCCGGATTCGCGACTATATTATTCATATATTCATTTTCACTGTAAGCAATCAAAAGTATATGTTTTATTAGTATATATTATTATAATATGTAATTATAATTATATATTAGTATATAATAGTATTTATTTGTATATAATTCCTTTTTGATATTTTATATTTGGTTATAATTTCACAGGTTGGTTCGGGACCCAACAATCTGCCACAATACCATACAGTTTTGGATTTACCACTATCAGGTTTGTATTTTATGGTTCGCTCTTAAAGCTTCCTCCGTAGACATCTATAGTGCGTCGTATATTTGGTCTGCGCATCCCATTGCCTTCTGCCATTTATATTCCTCAGTAAATTGTAATGTTAGGTTGTAGTAAATTGTTTGATTTCGTTTGGTTTTCTAGGTCCTTTTCTGTGGGATAGGAAGGTAAACGAGCAGGCGTGTCACCTGACGGAGAGCAATCAACGCCGCAGTGCCATAGGCAGTGCAGAAGCCTTGCAGGCTTTTAAGGAATGTGTCATTATGGGAGAGGAGAGGCTTGGGCCTCCAGAACTCAATTCCTCACCGGACGAAGCACGATAGCTAAACAACCTCTCAGACGTCGGTTTTCTGCGGGAGTGATATACTTCCGCGGGCGAGCTGGCCCATTCATGCTACATACAAATATTATGCCATTCTTTACAAAGTATCCGTCTGTAGCGTGGCCTAGCATACCACTAGGAATTATGTGGTAGAGCATCTTTTGATGTTCTTAATGATGTATTACTTGTGCAGGAGGCAAGCGCGCGCTGAAACGGTCACCGTCGGGATGGCGCGGACTATTCTGGCGCACCAAACTGCAAAGGCCGAGAGATCCACCGGCGCCGCCCCCCACCGCCCCGCCCGTCCAGGTAACGCTTGTGGTACGGTACATACTCTAAACATAACTGACTTTACCCACACTGATCGAAGTGATCGACCATAAGGTTTCGCATCACAGAACTAACCAAGCAGTCTGTATTTGATGGTTCAAAATAAACTAGTACGACTTCTGACTAATTCGATTGAAGTAATATTTTTTAACCTTATTTTTTAATTAATTCAAACATTATATGTTATTATATTAACTCTTTCGTTACGGTCTTATTCCACGTCTCAAATATATGTAATGCATTTGTTACGTTACAATACTACCCCCCCACCCCCTCCCAGGCTATTAGAGGGTTTTGTTTGACTACAAGAATAAAATCCGCTAAATCAACGTTTCCAATTAACTCTGTGTACCGACTGAGACTAATATGAGAAAAGTTGAGAAGAAAACTTGTAACGTAACAAATGCGTTACAGTGTGTGGTAAACGAGGAAATACTAAAATCTAAATTTATTGCTATAATCAGGTATTATAATTATATACGTGGGATTCACTATGACGAATCTTAATATACCTAATTCGTTAAAAAATGACGGCGACGTGGTTCGCTATCCGTCACGTCCTGTTTCCGACGAGGGCGAGAAGCGACGAACGGAGAGCCGTTTCGCTACGATGAATGTGAGAGGATGGATGGATGAAAAGATGGATGAGTGTGAAGGAACCAAGAAAGGTGTGTCGGGATCGTAGCGGAGATCTGTGGTCTCTCCCTAAACCAACGGAGAGACAGGCGTGACTATATGTACGTATGTATGTATAATCAGGTGTGTAGCGCGGACGTGGCGATGGGCGGCCCCCTGCGGCCCGTCAAGTCGTGCGAGTCGCTGGCCTCCGACACGGACACGCTGGCCCCGCTCGCAGAGCGAACGTCCGCGCCGCTCAAACACCACACCAGGTGAGAGGTCTCACAATGATATAGACCACTTCAACAGCCTGTGGCAGTACACTGCTGAACATAGGTCTCCACCAAGAAGCGCCACCTAGCCCGAGCTTTCGGCTTCGCGCATTTAATCCCAGCCAGCCGCCTCGCGCAGATCGTCGCACCTTCCAGCCGGAGGGCGCTCCACACTACGTTTACCGAGACGCGGTCTTCACTCCAGCACTCGTCTGCTCCAACCATTATCGGATCTCCGACAAACTTGACCAGCCCATTGCCACTTTAATTTGCTAATTCGAAAGGCTATGTCGGTGACTTAAGTTCTTTAGCGGATTTGTTCATTTCGAATCATATCTACCAAAGAAACTCCGAGAGTAGCTCTCTCCATAGCTCTCTGAGCGACTCTGAGCTTGTGAAGCAGACGGACTGTCAGCGTCCACAAAATATATGCATGTCCTACAGCCAGGGGGCATTCCACACGCATAAATGTGAATACTTTAACATTATCAAATTCAAAGATGCGTAATAAATTCTTTAACACATCTTTTAATGGCATAAGACGGCAAATACGTAAGCGCGTCGCTTGTGAAGAACAAGCAACGCCGCCATTGACATCTGCAACACCCATAAGTATTGTGGAAGCGTTTAGAATTTGTAGGGTCATTTTTGAAGATTCCAATGCCGTATCGTTTCGGAAGCACCGCTGAAGGTAGCTTCTTCCATAGGGTAGTGGTGCGAGGAAAGAATTGTAGAGAAAAACGCCCTGTACTGGATCGCTATTCATCCAAATGGTGGGGATGAAACTTTTGTATGTAGCGAGTTTTGCGGTGAGGGATTTCAGTGGCCGGAATTATTCCGAACAAATCCTCGGAGCACTCCCCATGGTAAAAACGATAAAACATGCTCAGAGATGAGACATCCCTCATTCATCCAGATGGTGGGGATGTATCTTTTCTATGAGGTGACTCAGATTATATTGCATTTCGGAATTATTCCGAGCAGTTCGGAGCCATTCTCCATGATTAAAAATTCACCTGTTTTAAGGTCTTCGTCGTGTGATTCGTACTTCGAGCCGTGGCAGGCGGAGCTAGCTCACATGCGTCTGCGGCTCTCCCCCCAGGAGCGCGACCATCACATGTTCAGCGAAGAAGACGACACTCAGCAACACCACAACGCGCAAGTAAGCACCACTTTTATCGTTCTCATCCTTATCATCAACGATGACCTGCGACAGTCCATTGATTCATAGGCCTGTCAAGACGCTTCACCTAGTCCGATCTTTGACTTCACGTATTCACTTTCCACCAGCCACCCTGCGCAGATCTTCAGAACCATCTAACGAGTGCGTGTCTCACAAAGACAAGGTCTTCACTTTGGTTGCTGGCTATACATTGATGCATCGAAAACATCGATATTATTTCGATGCATCTTTCACCTTTCGATTCATCGAATGAATCTGATACATCGGTTACAGTCGATATTGTACGATACATCGCTGTATTTTGTTCAATCCATGCACGGAATAAACATCAGACATAATCAGTTATACATAAGCTAATCAAAGTTTTGGTACTTATGTTCTTTTTGCGTTTGATTTTCTGATTTCATGTCTTAGCCTATTTTTCGAGCTATCAAAATTTATACTCATTCTTAAAATAATAGATATTTTATTGATGCATAGGAAACATCAATTTTTCTTGTCTATGTGTTGAAAAATATCGATGTTTCGTTTCGATGTATCGAAAAACATCGATGCAACTTTTCCGATTGTTGCACCGCAAAAAATATCGATGTATATTTTAAGTGAACATCCCTTATCTCCACTCGTTGTATATTCCAGCGTTTGTCGATTCTCCGATATACGTGTTCAGGTCATCGCTACTTAAGGATCACAAGCTCGTATAACAATATCGATATCGACTTTAGTTCTTAGACTTGTTATCAGTTTTTTCAATAACCGTATCTGTATTTAATAATAATTATTTTTTATCTGTTGTAGGACTCTCTGTGCTCGTCGCCGACGGAGTCCGGCCCGTACAGCGCCGAACCGAGCCCCCGACGCAACCTCCGCGTAGACGTACACGCTGCGAACGAATTAGCCGACAGGTAAACGCCATTCGAATAACAACAATATTTAGTAGGCAAACGAGCAGGCCGGTCAACTAATCAAACGCCGCCCGTAGACATCTAAACAGTATCCGCTGACAGAATTACGTATTTGTTAAGTTCTTAATAGCGCCATATACGGTATGTTGTCTGCACTGGTACAGCATACAACATCCTAATTGGCAGCGACTTATAACCTAATATATATGATCGAATAATCCTTGTTTGCAAGTAGTGATTATGGTTGAAAACCTCAATTTTTAAAGAGGCCTCTTGGCCTCTTTGGCGATGTCGACGGAGAACAGACAGCCGTCGGAGTAGATGATTGAGTTGAGATGCTGGGAGGTATTCTTAGATGGAGCGAAGATAGAGATGACAGAAGAGGTGCCGTGCCTTCGTCGAGGTCTTTGTTACATTTTGATCATATGTACATCAAGAAAATAAAAGAAAGTACTCACGCGTAACACTATCTCTTGTAAATTTTCGTATACAAACTATGATATTGTCGCCTGACAGACGGCGGGCGGCCATGGAGGAGCAACTGTCCCAACTTGGCTACATCGACGGAGAGTCGCCGCGCGCCAAGCCGGCGCCAGAAAAGCGTCACGGCGCTCCGAGAGCGCCAAGCCCAGACCCGGCAAAGCGGTAACTATATTCTCTTCCATATGTACATATCATCACGCCTGTTTTCCATAGGGGTAGTTAGACACCATAGAACTCCATCTGCTATGATCTGGGTCACTTTCTTGCTTCATCCTCACTCATTACTCTCTTCTTACAAGCTCGCCTTTAAAGAGTGCTCTTAATCTGGCCTTTCCTAAAAACTTCGGCAATTTTTCAAGCTATGTTTTCCTTGATCTTCCCCTATCTATCCTTCTCTCCACATCTCTTCCTACGTAACAATATAAAATACAAAATGCGGCGTCGTCAAGCTGACCTGACCTGACCTGACCCGGTGACTTAAGGGGGCTTCTCACATAAAACTGAATTCCTACTCTATCACTATTTATTGTTGACACAAAAATAGTACTTCAAACAGAAAATATAACTGCCATAAATTGCCTTTAAATCTTGCGCCGCAGTTGGATTGGATAGGCCACAACTTGGATAGGCTACACTCTTACACACTTTGAAGCTCGATCACATTGGCAGACAGGCGCTGGATTGGAATCCTCAAGGAAAAAGGAAGCGAGGCCGATCCAAACACACCTCGAAGCGCTCCATAGCGGCAGAGGTGAAATCCATCGGATTGACGTGGCCTGAAGTGAAACACGTCGCTCAAGACCAATGGAGAAGCACTGTGGACGCCCTCTGCCCCACCTCGGAGACATGGGACCATAAAGAATATATTGCCATTCACTCATTATAAGCCAGCTGGCCCACACAAGAATCGACAGGCGTTTTCTGACTGGTCGCTGATTGGTGCTATTTACCTATTGGTCGGCTTTGATTGGCCGGTGAGGATCGCACGTAGTTCACTACGCAACTCTAATAAATAGTTCTCTACGCGTTCACTAGATGGCGTTGTTACAATTTAAATTCATGCCGCTCCGACATATAGTATGGTTTATACCACGCCTATAGGTGTTTATTTCTGGATGTTTGCCCCCTGTTAAGCTAATAAGCTTATCATGAGACAAGAAAGACTTACGAGTATATTTCGTTTTATTTATAACCTATTTATTACATTCCAGGTTATGTAAAGACCGGGACAGCCCGTTAGCGTCTATGGCGGACTTTCAAAACTCCATACCAAACGTGAAACTGAGGTGAGGTTTCTGCGTTACTTTCTTCCTTCTTTAGTGTGATATGTAAGAATTTGTAATTGAATATATTTCGTATAAAGCTTTCATTGGTGTTGAAGTATGTTTAGTTTAATTTTTCTGAGAAAATCTAGCTAATCAGTTTGAACGCTAACTGATTCCTTCAAACGAAATATTCTGTCCTTATTTTTACGGAATTAGTAGATAGAGACATTATATAGAGACAGAAGTTAGGTTGCATTATAAACTGGAGACATTACAAAATGGAAAGACACAGTAAATTTCAACTTAAAAAAACAACGCTAATCTTCTTTAAAAAAAATTGTCAGTTTTGAATATATTTTCGCTACCCACTGGTTTACTGGAAAAAATGGATTGAAGGATTAAAATCCGCCTTTTTGTACCATCTAAAATGTGGGAACATAAAATATAGTTTTAAAAATCTGATTTTTAATGCACAAACCTGTATATAAACTAGTACAATAAAAAAATTGTGTGAAGCAAATAACATATTAAAAAACTAAATTATGAAGGGTGGAACAAGATCTTTTAAATATTTGATAGAATTGAACTTTTTCTAATCGTCAATAATGAAGGGTATTAGTTTCGCCAAAAACTTGGGGAATAATTTCGTTTTGTTTACTGGCAACACTAACGAGAGCGTTATTTTGTTGTATACACTTACTTGTACATTTTTGCATCGTGTGTTTAAGATTGATTCTGTTTTACTGTTCTGTTTCTCTCTTTTGTCTAAATCATCAAATCAAGATTCCACAGAGCGTTATAAAATGCGAATCTGTATTTTTCTTTTATCTTAATAAATCATATTTCGATAGACTACTAACAAAGAAAAAACAACCTTAAAATTTTTTTTGTACAGATTAACAAAGATCAATGCTATAATTTTCTTTTGTCATGCTTTTACAATTAAATTGAATTAATAGATATGTATGCCATATCGTTTATTTTATAAATACTTTATATGTTGTTAACAAAAATATACAATTAGTTAATAATTGGATGTGCTATCTATCGGAGTGTATTAGTACTATGAATTACTGTCTTGAAAAAACCAAGTTATTGTGCAAATATGACCTCTATTGGTCAAGTCATAGGCACTAATAATTTTATGTATAAAAATATTTATTTGCTATTTATATATAATTTCTTAAAGTTATGATAGCCACTATGATCATCTCGATATATTGTTTCTGTAACGCCTGGCTCGCATATCTATTGATACTTATGTTTGACACGCGCTCACAAACCTAACATAACGCTTCCAGAGAACGCAACTCGCCGAGAAAAACTAAAAACACGTCCCGATACAGCGGCCTTCACCACCCCGTCGTCTCCGAACCTGATAAACACACGCGTCTCACGTGGCACGGGAAGGACGGTCACTCCACGCTGATCAAAATAGACTGGCCCGTTGAAAACTCGTCCGTCAGTAACCTGACGACAAGCACTCTCAACTCTACCTCCTCTCACCCCCCTCACACCCGTTTACGACCCCCTCGAGAGTGACTCCGAAGTCAGCGAAAACAAGCACACGATCAAAATACAGAACAACGAGTGCGACAACTGCGACGAGGAGAAATGTCTCAAGTGCGAACTGAAAGCCACCGACTACGAAAACTTAAAACTGAACCACGAGCTCACCGAAAGCAACCACCGCGATAGCTTGGAACCCAGCCCCGTTCACTCAACTGACATAAGCTATCAGAATCTAAACAGGCTATCTGCCGTATCGACGTCTTCCAACTCCGATCACAATTCTGAGAAAAAGAAGGAGAGCGATCTATTGAAGGTCATGACGTCATCACACGACAGTTCTTCCAGTTTCTCTAACGCCAGTTTGACTAAGCATGGAGACGAATTGTACGAATGTTATAACTTTACGCGGCCCAACTATATCAATCTCCAGTCTTCAAGTACATCCAAAAGTTCTCCCGGATCTCCCTTGAAAAGTCCTCTCAAGTCAACGATAAGCATAACATTCCGTTCGCCTACCAAAACAAAAAGTCCAGATTATGAACCCATAGACATTATAGACACACCAACCAACGAAAGGGATTCGGTTTATGAAGATATTGACTTAGAAAAGAACTTGTCCATTGTTGAAGAGGCACCCGTGCCCCAAACAGATGCTAGTTTGCCAACCCAAGAGGCCTGTCAACCGGAGGACTTCACTCACGATTTAATAATCCTGAAGACTCCTACGGAGGTGAGGAGTGACGTGGATGACAATGTAGATGTGTATAGCCAAGTTAAGTTCTTCAAAAAGAGCATTGAAGAAGTTAACGCTATGATATTAGAATCTCCCGAAAAAGACACCCATTATGAGAATGTTCCGTTCAAAGAATCGAGGGATAGGGATTATGAAAACATTAACGTTGATACTCTTAAAATCTGTGATAAAATAGACCTAAGTGATGTTGAGGATGACGATAAAAATGATCAAAGTACAGAAAATGAACCATTGGAACGAGATAATGGCAATGTCATAAAACGCCACAATTTACCGAAGAATCTCAACGTGAGAGAACTGGCCATACGTTTCGAGAGTCCGACCGAACAAAAGGGGCCGTTCGCTTTCGATAGATTTAGATCTGATGTTAAGTATTCAAGTTTAGAAAGGAAGGACGATGATTGCAAACTGGAAGCGAGAATCAGCTTACCCGCTAAGTTTCCACCGCCCGTTTCCCCAAAGACTTATAAACTATCCAAAAACTCTTGCAACGCGCGATCTTTGGATGAGAATGCTTTCGTTAAAGAGTTTGGTAACGAGAGCCGCGATAGGCGGAAAAGTCTCGAAGTCAAAGATGCGAAGAAACCAACAAAAATAATTCCAGATTTAAACTTGAACACAGAACAGCAGGAAACCAAGACGGACAGCATAACACCGACGACAGAAAACAAAATATCGTTGGTGCAAAGGTTCGAACTGAAGAAACCGGATCTGAAAAACCTCATCGGAATCGAAATCGAGAAGAAGTTAAGCCGTGAAAGAATAGAGAAATATAAAGAGGAACGGAGAAACTTCCTTAGAGAAAAGTATAGTTCTCACTCTTTCAGAAGTAACCCTGAACAGTTGACGCGAATCAAGATAAAGAAGGATCCGGAAGAGAGGACGGACACTTGTGAAAGATTGTATGAGGAGATACCGAAATTCGAGCGCCGGAATACAGTTGATTTAGGCCAGAGGATGAGATTTTCTTTGGCCAGAAGCAGCAACAACTTGGACAATATACCATCACCCATCAGCCCCGTGAAAGATTCTGAATTCCCAGTAAATGATTTTCCTAAAGGAGAAAGTAGTAAGAGGGACAACATGCGTCGAGACGAAAGGTAATTCCTTATTTGCATCTGACGATTGGTTGCGTTCAATGTTCACCGAGTGTGCGATGAATTTGGTTTGTTCTTGTTTTTCAAAATTGTATATTGTGGTACATGTTGTAATAACCTTGTATTCGACTACATTGGCACAGTCATTTATACTCATAGACGTTTAAATAATAAGGTAATTTACATAGAAGAGATATCGGTGGTCCTTTGGCATTGCAAGGAAACTCGTACATCTGTATCCACTTACTACATTTAATAGCGGTAGAGCCACGCTGCAGACGAATACTTTGTCAAGAATGGCATAATATTTGTGTGTAGCGTGAATGGGCCGGCGCGCCCGGGGAAGTATGTAGCACACTCCCGCAGAAAACCGGCGTCTGAGTGGTAGATAAGCTATGTACGGTGTTCCGGAGGCCCAACACACTCCCCCCTCCTCCTTCCTCTCCCCTCCCCCTCTCCTGCCACTCCCCTCATCTTCCCCTGCCTCACTCCTCCCCCTCCCCCGACCCAATTCCCAATTCCATGATGACACTTTCCTCAAAGGTCGGCAACGCTACGTAACATAGTCCAACGTACGCTAACGTAGTCGTGATTTTAAATCAATGCTATTTATTACCTTATTATTTAGAATTTCTGTGTTTCATAGCGAATAACTAAATATCATGAAATAACTCATTTCTAAAATTTATATTTGCCTTTCTCACTAGGTTGATTGTTATGAACAAATATCTCCGTAAGAATACTTGAGCTGTGTACGAAATATAAAAAATATATGTGTAACGCAATCGTCATCAGAGTAAATTTTATTCCAATTATCAATATCCCACTTCCATCCGATGTAAAGATATCCAATGTATATACTACTATGTATAGAGGCCCAGTGGCAGATTAAGGTTTTCAACCTCATTCCTTCAAACAAGCTTGTTTGGCCGCCCTGCTAAAAAGTTTGCACGGTATAGTAGACTCTACGGAAGACAATCGAAAAGTGGTCCATATAGAAAAGATTGTTGACATGGCATTTTTTTATGGGATAGGTAGGCAAACGAGCAGACGTGTCACAACGCCGCCCATAGACATCCGCAGCGCCATAGGCATAGCAGAAGCGTTGCCCACCTTTAAGGATAGTCACATTATGGGACTGAGAGGGGGAGGGTGTTGGTCCTCCGAAACTCAGACCGCTCACCGTACGAAGCGCGGTAACTAAGCTGCCACTTACGCGCCGGTTTTCTGCGGGAGTGAGGTACTTCCCCGGGCGAGCCGGCCCATTCATGCTACAGACGAATATTATGCAATTCTTGAAAAGTATTTCGTATATATTCGTCTGCACCGTGGCTCTACCACTTTAAAAAACCACCAGGGCAGTGTTTTGGATCCACTTTTATTCCTTATTTATATCAATGATTTGCTTCAAAGTATTAATTAGGTAGATGTAATTTTTTAGTATTTTAGTGAACCGATATAGCATATTTTTCAATGATTAAAATCTATATCAAGTACCTACTTAATCCACTACTTCTTTTTTTCTTTGGTTCTTCAACCCATTGTGGGTCTTGGTTGCCGTGATGATTCTGTTCCAATTTGCTATATCTCTAGCCTCCTCTCATCAAAATGATATTTCCAATACCTGATTTTCTAGAATATAGGTCGAATATTCCTAATTTGAAAGGAGTAGTTAAGGATGAAAGCCTTATTCTGCTACACTCATTATTTTGGTATTGTTTTCCCCAACGGTTCTACTCCAATTCGCTATATCTCTAGCCTTCTCTAGTCAAGGTGTTACCTATAACTCTTCTATGGGATCGGAAGATAGCTGACCAGCAAATTTTTATTATTTTTGTTGATCAAACGATTAATCGAGCTTAAATTGCAGGAAAGAAAAAATATCTCCTTCGTACAACATACGAGATATGGCCGCCATATTCGAACAGAAGTCGCAGAGCAACAGCAACGGTTGACAAGAGGCCTCGCGGCGGCCCCTGGGGCCCCCGTCTCGCACG
Source organism: Baronia brevicornis (assembly GCA_031353405.1). Taxonomy (NCBI): domain Eukaryota; kingdom Metazoa; phylum Arthropoda; class Insecta; order Lepidoptera; family Papilionidae; genus Baronia; species Baronia brevicornis. Next base: position 84,161 of record JASFAT010004141.1, on the reverse strand, counting down.
TGAGCGCAGCTTAGAAAGTTTTATGGGGCCACGTACAAAGACCCACTATTTTAGGACGTCTCTTTTAAATAAAGATCTCGCTTATGCCAAGTTGTTACCCTCTTAAATCGTGAAGTTTAAACCAATACCTAGAATTATAATTATTGGTCGCTTATATACCCTTAGCTGCCCGCAGAGGGATGACGCATTTCGAGTGACATTGTGATGCTATTTATCTGACGATAGTAGGAATTTCTAGTCTTGCCTCAGAGGATAAGACAGTTAGATCTCATGGTCTATTTCTGCTCTCATAATTGTGTGTACTTCTTAACTACGTCATAGTATTAGAACAATAAATGGTCATTGTTATGCTGAATCGAATCAACGCATTAATTAGAGCTATTTCATTTTATATACACAAGATCCAAGCAAGAGTTCGTGTTCTACATATTTTTTTTTAGTATTTAAAACATTGCTTGTTTGCCATAAATATATTTTTTAATTATATAAATTAATGTTGGAACATGGATACCTAGTTTTTTCCGGTTCTATCTGGATGAATCCAGTTTGAACCGGTATTTTCCGCTAGTTTCTGAATAGAAAGTTTATTATATATATATATATATATATATATATATATATATATATATATATATATATATATATATATATATATATATATATATATATATATTATATAGAGATAAAGCAAAATTTAAGTATTCATTTAGGCCAAACAGCGTCACAAAACAGCTAGAAATGCGTCGTCTCCATAAAATTTGTTGGTTGTTGTAACATGAAGATTTCGATTATTCTAAGTTATCTTATTGTAATATTCAGTTAAACCGTGTATGTACGAAGTGTACTCGACGCGTGAGCGGGTTCGTTGCTGATATGATGTACAAACATAAAGATACATTTGTCGACTATATATAGCAAATATACGAGTGTGTGTAGTTGTGTATTCTGTGTATATTCTGGCATAGATATTCTAGCATGCAACACGTGCCAGAATATCGTCGGCATAATTGTAGATAGATATATAGATATATTTTCTATTGTACACCAAAAACAAAGTTATACAATTACTGATTGCAGTATTGTTTGTATACATAAGGCTATCTCATTATTATATAGCGATCGGTAATAATTATATATAGTCTGGTATCAATATTTCATTCATGATTCGATTGGTTGATTAATGGAGTCAGGCGTCACTTTGCGGGAATCCATTACTACGTGGACAGTCAAAACTTATACTTAGCTAAGATCCGCGACAAGCAAACAATAACAGAAAAATAATAATGTGTGTGTGTTTTTTTTTACTGGAAGAAGTGGATTTACAGGAAACTTAAACTAAATCTTACCGAAGAAACGGCCGTCAGCAACCCTCCAATAGAGTACGGAAGACAACTGTTCTTAACGGTTGTCTTCCGTATAGTCTACTATACCTGATGATGCCTCGTGTTGAGGCGAAGTAGTAGTGTGTGTTTGGTGTTGTTGATAGTGGATCTCCGTAAATCCACTTCAAAAAAAAAAAAACACATTATTATTTTTCTGTTTTTGTTCGCTTATCGCGGATCCGAACTGTTCACACAGAAAAATGGTATTGTATGTTTGCGAAAATTGTATAGAGAATTAATTACCCAGAAACGGCCGTCAGCAAATCCTCCAACACCTCGCCTAACGTGGTGAACGCCAAACACACAATACCACTTTCTTGTGTACGATCATAAAGGGTAACGGAGTATACTAAATTAAATAGATTGTTTAAAAGCGCCATCTATTGATTAAACTAACAAACATAAGTATAATAATATCAAATTAAAACTCTATTCACTCAAAAACTTTCAAATTGTAATTTTTAAAGTATCTACCAAAAAATATATTTGTTACACTCGTCATCTTTATGTGCTTTTGTCGACAAATGTATTTGTTAGTCGCAAGTTTTTACGTTTTCTAATTTATTAGCCGTCTCAATATTTATTCATAAATCAATCACACAAAACTAGTATTATTATGTTATTACGTTTCGCATATTGTAAACTATAATATAAACAGTAGAACCTCGTAAAGTGGGAATGGTTCATATCTTCTTCACTCTAAATATGATTTTTCTATGAAGCCATATTTCCTTGTATTTCAATACGTATTTTCCTTCTATAACTCTCTTTATCTTGAAGGAATCCAAGTTCTGTATTTCTACTTCAAAATTTTTCCCCATTCTCTGTCCATGTGCCCAAACCATCTAAGCATCCCTCTCTCAACTTTTGTCTCAACACATTTTACTCTATATCGCTCTTTAATGACTTCTTTCATTTTCTATCAGTCAAAGTTACCCCACACACACTTAATGCTTAATTTCACGGTGTTTTTGAAGTGAAAACTTCTATAGCCGCGTTACACGATTCTGAGTAGAGAAAAAAATCTATGGTTCGCGTCAGCAACATGCTATGAGTATAGCCTATAGACATATGTTAAACACAATGCACACGCAGCTGCCTACGTACACGCATCACGCCAACACATTGTGTATACCCGATTGTATGTGTGCGTTGAACGCTTCGTGGATGGATATAGTTTTGTGAGTCGAGTCAGCAACATGCTGTAGTAATAGCAGCATTTAATTTAGCAATTAGTTTTAAATTTCGAAATACAGTTTTAAGTTTTCACTTCTGTCGGCGGTCCTCATGACTGCCTCTGATTTTTTTTTACATCACTCTTAAAGTTCCACTTCCGAGATCCTACTGTTTATGCATGGGGTTTGTTTGTTAATTGTATTTTTCGAATCTCCTTTAGTGTATAAGTATTGGAGTGGCTCCACCAGTTTTGTACGAATGGCGTAATAATGCTTTCCTAATAAATATATTTTTTACATAGATTTCGATGGGAAAATTGATTTGCCATATAGCTGAAGAACATAACATTCAGCTTCTGAATGTGTATAATGTGTATCCTTTAATTACATGTATTGGAAATTTTAAATTGATGCTTTGGTAGATATGTATTTCCATCATGAGAACGAAAAGATATAGACGTGATATTTAAAAATTAAAAATATATTTACTCGATACGGTGAAGTATGTCTTCGATATACAAGAACATGCTATTAATCCAGGTATTATATATTCAAGTCGATGATCAACAAAACCCTTTGTATAACCCTTTTGGCAACGCGATCTTCCAAGGTGCCCGAGCTGACAGAGTCCGTATGCCTTTGTCTCTCCGATTGCGTTGGCATCACTAGCGACCTCTTCGATTTTAGTGGTAGAGCCACGCTGCAGACGAATACGTTGTCAAAAATGGTATATTATTTGTCTGTAGCGTGAATAGGCCGGCTCGCCCGGGGAAGTACCACACTCCCGCAGAAAACCGGCGTCTGAGTGATAGCTTCGCTACCAGGCTTCGGCCAGTGAGCGGTTGAGTTCCGGAGGCCCATAAAGTCGATATAAGTTTTTGGTAAAATTGCCACAATTTTATCAAAACGTAACGTGACAAGCTGACTAGATAGTTACATTTCAAGAGACTTGATATTATTGTATTTTACTTGACACTGGTTGGATAATAGTTAAAACTAATTGCCATCAAATAAATAAATAAATAAAACTCATACAATAATGAAAATTAAATTAAAAAGATCGTTTTTAAATTTGGGAAGATTAAAATTCTTAATATAAAATATTCGAGTGAAAGTTTTTTATATGGATGTAAACGATTCAAATTGCCTTATAAAACTTTGCGTAGATATTAGGAGAAAATTCTTAACGATAGACAATTATAATTTTAAAAATGTTTAAAGATTTTCAATAAATATTATGAACACTTTTATAAAATCCTATTATATTTAAATGAAATATATACAAGTTGGAATAACTTAAAATAATTTAATTCGAAAGCGGAATACTTCGACATTGAATTATATTTCTTCCACAGTACATAAGCATTGTATATCATATACCTTTTCTATATTATCTCGGTAACTATATTCGCGAAGGTGAGCAATGGCACTAAGAAAAGCTTTATGATTGGTCGGTTATACAACCATTCAGCCAATAGGAGCACCGACATTTTCTGTCCTTGTTGTTTTACGCGTGTGAGAAAGAGAAAACGCTTCGCTAGGTCTTTGCGATTACCACAATTAGTACTTCAGCTCGCTGCAAAGTGTATTTGTAATATACGTACGTTGTCTATGGTTTCGGAAACACAAAAATAAAGCGTTACTATGGAAATTGAAGGTACTTGAATGTACCCTCAACATTTTTACACATTTATTATGTAAAGGTGTAAAATTATTGATATATAGCATATAATACAACATTATATGCCACACATTATTACATTTCAAAATAGTATACTTAATACTCTTATTCAAAAATGCCGGCGGCGTGGTTCGCCACCCGTCACGTCCTGATTCCCACAAGGGCGAGAAGCGTTTTTCGAAGAAGAAGAAGGCGAACGGAGAGTTTTTCTTTTTTTGTTCTTTTTTTATGGCATAGGAAGGCAAACCAGCAGGCGTGTCACCTGATGGAAAGCAAACAACGCCGCCCATAGACATCCGCAACGCCATAGGCAGTGCGGAAGCGTTGCCGACCTTAAAAGAAAGTGAAATCATGGGAGCGGGAGTGGGAATCGGAGGGGGAGTGTCGTTTCGCTACGATAAATGTGAAAGGAAGGATGGATGAGTGTGAAGGAAGCAAGGAGGGTGTGCCGGGTTAGTAGCGGATGGGTATCTGTAGTCTCTGCCTAACCCTGCGGGAGACAGCCTTGAAGATATGTTTGTATTTAAAAATGCCTTATAATAATATTTACGGGTGTTTGTTGACCCTTGGAATACACTCGGATCAATTTCCAATGGTTTAAAAAAACATTAAAAATTTCAAATTTGGGTTTTTATACTCGTACATTGTATTATAATTGAAAACCACGAGTTTTTTGGCCGGTAAATAATACATTTTTCCAGAAAAAATTTCATGGGGACATAATTGCGAAAACATTAGAAAATGTACATCAACCTAACACTGGCAATACCTGATTGGCTTATAGGCAAAGCTACAGCCTTCGAAGTCAACGTATGCATGGCTCATGGGATATTTATTCCGCCTTGAACAAGCGTGATGGGTTTAACATTTCTCTAGAAAAGCTTTTCACACATATTAGCTGTGAAATAAAAATACTATCATTACACTTTTTTGCAGGGGGTTGACTAAGTTTTACCACAAATCAAGATTAAGTGTTGCCATAATGTAGAAATATAATAGCGGAATATATGCATTTATTAATATATTTTTGTAATGTGTACCTAATATGTACTGTCTAGACACGTAAGAGTGTCTGAAGTCGTTGAGGTTGAGTGATTGTAAAATATATATATTTTTTTAATTTTTAATTGTACTTTTTCCTATACGAAAAATATTTTAATCCGTTTTACTTCTCGATTTTATTTATAGAAGGTTTTTATACTAATTCATAATAGCGAACTAGTAATAACAAAATGAATTAGTCGTTAAGAGGTCATCCATAAATTACGTCACACGATTTTTTTTTAACTTTCGAGACCGTCCATCTTTGTCACACGTGGAGTTAAAGTTTAGTTTAAATTTGTGCATATGGTGTCACAAAAGGTTAATACCAATCCCTCTTTTGTCTATCGATGCTATACTTTATTGAAAAACGTATGACGTAATTTATGGATAACCCCTTATGGAATATATCTAATAAAATTCATTTATTCGAATAGAGTTTTTAAAGTATATTTGATTCGCCAATTGTATTTAATTTATTTTTCTTATTTACCACCTGTTTGCAAAGCAAAGAGTTATTGTGGAGTTTTTCGGTTATGTGGTTGTTAGTTTCGGTAATATGTTATATGTTAACTTGTGACAGCGCCATTTATGTGATGCCAGCATAATAATGAACCATCGTCTTGACGAACCAATGTATGAATGCGTGTTATATGTACTGTAGCGACACGGGATCTTTAGAGGGATTTTTTCTTCGATGTAATTGAAATTCTTCCAAGTGAAATTAATTTATTTTTCTATTCACTGTACATTTATATCTTATTCATACATTGTTAACACTTTTCACTTTACATTTTATATCTCAATATATACACCGTGACTTTTTAATTACCCGAGAAAATTAAGTAATATATTCAGTTATCGATATACATTAAATTTGGCGAAGAAAAAATATTTTTATTTTTATGAAATATTTATTAAAAATGTCCTTAATATACACCAAAAATTATACAACAAAAAATCTTACTAATTCAAATAGACATCATTATCATTCCAATATGAACTGCACCCAAACCAATCTAATTTGGTCGCGTAATATTTACGTACGGAAGGGATAACTATGAATGAAAACAATTTGCGCAACCTGCCGACAAAAGACATTTTTTCTCTTTCGCACGCACTGTTGCCATACTTATGAATACACGCGTAAACAAATACTACGAAGATGGCGTACAAGTATTTGATGTATTTACAGGATTTCTTTGAAGTTCCAAAACAATATATTTATACGAACGCTATATAATATTTCGGTAAACGAAGTGTGGAACGCCCCCCTGCTAGATGGTGCGACGATCTGCGCAGGGCGGTGGGCAGAAACTGGATGCGTGTAGCCGAAGAAGGGCTAGGTGGCGCTGTATGGGGGAGGCCTATGTCCAGCAGTGGACTGCCGCAGGCTGCTGATGATGATGATATATTTGAATGTTACTTACTGACATACATATTTTTACAAACGCGAATTTTAGTTTTCTCGGGTAATTAAAAAGTTACGGTATATAATTTCAATGTTTTGTGCCGGACGGGTCGAACTAATGCTTTTGTTTTTATAAAACATTTTATTTCTTTTTTTTTTATTTTAAATTTAAAAATTACGAATTTAAAAAGTAATCCAATGCTAAAGTTTTTTTATATATTCAAATAAAAAGTTTGATTACATTCATGATACATTTATCAATGTATCACTACAGTACATATAACATATTCGATCAAATCATTCGAAAGTAATGCAATCGCTGTCAGTTCAGAAAGATAGGTTTGGCCTAATGTGTATTAGCTATTACTGGTTTTATAGTTCTGTCTCCTTCATTTATAAGCAATTGTGTGATAGTGAAAGCACTGTACTATCTCGCTATTGCGTATGCAGTTACAATTTTACTCAACGACTGTATATACAAAGTGATCGATCTTTGAAAAGCATATGTTATATGATATCTTTAAGAAAAAGGTATATTATTAGCAGACAATAATGATTGAATTGATTCACTTTGACTACGGGTTGTCTATCATGAAACGCTTTCATCATTTTTCTATAAAATGTACATACGATACTGAGTGCCAGAAGAGCGGTTGCCTCGCTCACACGCGGCCGTATAACAGGGACAACGCTATATATTGCTGCTTGTCACTTTCTAAATAAGATGTGCGATATCAACGACTGTTTATCGTAAATATTTCTCAAGCACCACGCCATATTGACGATTATTTAGCCCTTATCAGTCGTAAGTCACCTCTCACGTGACAACAGTATTTTGTCGCCGCGGTCGTAGGTCACGCGGGAGGTGACAAGACAAGACACGTTGAAACTCGCTTCGTATGCAATACAGGCACTAAGGTTTTATAAATTATTATTACACCACGCTGAAAAGATTCTATTTTTTTGTTACATTTCGCATAGTCTTTACATTAGTATCTACATAAAACAAAATTATCCTAATTATGCACGGACACAAAATTTATGACAAATATTGACATGTGTCGAAGATTAAACAGATTGGACAACAGAGAATAGCTTTATTAACAAATGAAGTATTTTCATCCATAAATATGATCCACAAGGTGTTGGTGTCCAAGCTTCTCAGTATAAAGACAAAACTCCGATGCTTTAATACGATTATTCGGCCTATTCTAACGTATGGCTGTGAGGCTTGGACACTAACGCTAAAGGAAGAGAAGAAACTTCTGATCCAAGAACGAAAAGTCCTCCGAAAGATCCTGGGCCCAACCAAAAGAGGATGATCGCAGTTGACGAAATCGAAAAATGCCGAAATCGAGCATCTGATCGCGAAGTCAAAAAGGCGCCCCAGGTACAGCTGGTGAGACATGGTAGAAGATGACTTGCGCATCCTTCAAATCTGCAACTGTGCAAGGGGTGGTGCAGGACAGGGCACGGTGGCGTAAGATCCGTTCAAAGGCCAAGATCCATATTGTGTTGTTGTGCCGACAATGTTAGTTAGATTATTAATGGAGTCAGGTTACTTTGCGGAAATCCATCACTATATGGACAGTCAAAAGTTTTACTTAGCTAAGATCCGCGACAAGCAAACAATAACAGAAAATTAATAATGTGTGTTTTCCGTTGGGTTTAGTGGATTTATTTGGAACTTAAACCAAAAACTTACCGAAAATCGGCCATCAACTCTCCACTCACCAACCGAAAAAAGTTTTCGGTTGTCTTCCGTAGAGTCTACTATACCTGAAGATGCCTCGTGTTGGGGCGAAACACGTGTCGTTTACAAGATGGAAAAGTGATAGTGTGTGTTTGGTGTTGTGTATAGTGGTTGGTGGGTGGAGAATTGATGGCCGAATTTTGGTAAGGTTTTGGTTTAAGTTCCAAATACATCCACTTAATCCAACAGAAAAACACACATTATTAATTTTCTGTTATTGTTTTGCTTGTCGCGGATCTTAGCTGAGTAAAACTTTTGACTGTCCATATAGTGTTAGTTAGCTTTTAAGTTATCATTCATAATCGAAGTGAATCTCGACTTCTTTGTTTTTGCCTCCGAAACCGTCAATACGGTGATTGCATTGAACATTTTTAACTAATTTCCAAGTATAGTAAACGCGAACTTCCATCAGTGATTTGCATTTTTCTATAACAAACGCACCGAGGTGAAGCGAACGAAGAAATAATGACGTATTATATAAATATATTTGTAACTAAACCTTAACTTGGCAGACATATTTTTTGAATATCAAAATAATATTCATAGCACTTAACCCTAATGACCCAAGGTGTCTAGAAAAAAAACTTAAAAAAAATTCATGAGGATAGTTTAAAAAAATCACATGTATCTTGTGGGATACATTGACAAAAGCATTGATAAATATATTACGTTTTTAATTCTGATGTATCTCTACAGATACATTATCAAGAAAAAGCCTAAAATTCTTTCCTTTAGGTTTTAATCACAATATGTTTTTTTTTGACACAAAGCAAAGGTTTCTCCGATTCGTTCCACCTTGCCTAAACAGACTGTGACTCTGCCAAATAAATATTGTGTAGCCATATTTTCTCCATTTTATATAACAAATCCTTTAATGTTACGTAGTAAGAGATACAATTGTAATTCGTAAGTTCACTCATTGTATGCGATTTTCAGGTACGAAATGTAATTATAGGTAATTTTGTATAAAATGTAAACCTTGCATAGGCACAGGGCCGTATTGAGGGTTACGAGCCAATTATTAAATATTAAATTTTGCTTTATTAAATAAGAAATATTTGTTATCGATTTGGTTGGTTGATTTATATTTGTTGTAAATACTAATAATAAATTGTTCTATATATTCAAGAATGTAAAGTACAAGTTGAATTTATATTTCTTCCATCGATATTCAAGATCCATTACTATGTGGACAGTCAGAATTTTTAGCTAAGATCAGCGACAAGCGAACAATTTATATATACATTTTTAATGTTAAAGAAAAAGTTGAGTGGATAAAATAACGATGTTAATGTGTGTATTTTATAATGCACAGTCTAAATACGGCCCTGTCTTGTAATTGTAAAAAAAAAATGAGCTTTAAGCCACCGCTGGTAAGGTGCGCGCCGCGCCGCGTTCGTGACAAACCCCGGCTTGTATGTAGTGTAGCGACAGAAACAAAAATTGATTATACACAATTAAAAGTATTATGAAAAATATAATTTGGTGTTTTATTCAATTCTTTATATACAGTCCCTGGCGAAATTATTAGACGAACTGCAAGATTTCATGTGAAATATCCAATCGATTACCGTTTAATTTGACATAAATAAAACAACATTAATTTAGAAAAGCATAAGCTTATCAATTTTCAAAGAAAAGTGAAATTAATGTCAGTAAAAGTTAATATTTAGTTGAGCCACCTTTCAGCCGCTAATGAAGCTTTAATTATGCGCGGCGTGCTATCAACTGAAGTCAACGATCGGATCAGATAATACGTCTTGGTAGACCTGTATGTATGTCTAGCAGTCGATTTTACAAGTGCGTCTAAAGCTTACATTATACCATATGTATTGATGAAATAAGTCAATCCAGCTGTGAATTTACAAATAAGAGGTGTTGTCGTGATATCCATGCTTGGCAGACGGATTGAGGATGGCAGACAGCTTTTTACTCCGGTGTAGATGTGTATTTACTCCCATGGGCGCCTTTTACGACACCCAAAGCAAAAAATAAATAGCCATAGGCCTATGTATGAAAAAGTCCATATCGACAACCAAAGAGTAGATATAAAATATTGATAAAATAAAAATCAGTGTTATATAAAAGCATTTTATTCACAAGTTTCAATAAATATATATATATCTAACAATAATACTAACGTAGAGAAAGTCTTGCTTTAAACTCTAATACATATAGCGTCATAATTGCAAGTCCTATTAAGTGAGTGAAGCGGAACCTATTATTTTGGAAGTTTAAATATTATTAATGGAGTCAGGCGTTACTTTGCGGAAATCCATCACTATATGGACAGTCAAAAGTTTTACTTAGCTAAGGTCCGCGACAAGCTAAACAATAACAGAAAATTAATAATGTGTGTTTTTCGTTGGGTTAAGTGGATTTATTTGCAGCTTAAACCAAAAACTTACCGAAAATCGGCCATCAACTCTCCACTTACCAACCACTATACACAACACCAAACACACACTATCACTTTTTCATCTTGTAAACGACACGTGTTTCGCCCCAACACGAGGCATCTTCAGGTATAGTAGACTCTACGGAAGACAACCGAAAAGACAATTTTTAAGTTCTAAATAAATCCACTAAACCCAACGAAAAACACACATTATTAATTTTTTGTTATTGTTTTGCTTGTCGCGGATCTTAGCTAAGTAAAACTTTTGACTGTCCATATAGTTTAAATATTATTAATGGAGTCAGGCGTGTGTTGTGTATAGTGGTTGGTGGGTGGAGAATTGATGGCCGATTTTCGGTAAGTCTTTGGTTCAAGTTTCAAATAAATCCACTTCATCCAGCAGAAAAACACACATTATTAATTTTCTGTTATTGTTTTGCTTGTCGCGGATCTTAGCTAAGTAAAACTTTTGACTGTCCATATAGTTTAAATATTATTAATGGAGTCAGGCGTGTGTTGTGTATAGTGGTTGGTGGGTGGAGAATTGATGGCCGATTTTCGGTAAGTCTTTGGTTCAAGTTTCAAATAAATCCACTTCATCCAGCGGGAAAACACACATTATTAATTTTCTGTTATTGTTTTGCTTGTCGCGGATCTTAGCTGAGTAAAACTTTTGACTGTCCACGAAGTTTAAATACAAATACATGATGAACTGGTAAATATATTGAATAGATAAACGGTCCAAAAGATAAAGCCATCAGTATCAGGTCGTTCCACGGCCTAAACAGATATCCATATTTACCAGGCCAATGTATGGCCTAAATATTTCCAGGCCGATTCAAGGTCCAAAAGAGCCATTCGTACGAGGCCGTTTCACAGCGACTTAAGAAGATATCCACACGTAGCAGGTGATTTCACGGCTTAAAGGAGATCTATGCGTTTCAGACCATTTGAACGATCAATTTATCCTTGATTGATAGCGGATCTCGACTCTCTAGGAGACTATCTAGGCATCTTACTGTCGTTATGACTCTAAACGAAACGACCTCTCTTATAAATACACTGGGATACGCTGATTAAGAACCATTTTGTGGCATTTTTTCTCTTTTTTTGTTTCTTCTGTTATTTATATGTATGGGTAGATACTACATTAATGTCTATTTAGGTTTTATTAAAGTATTAGGTTTCTTTGAAAAAGTGTCATGAATTATCTTTTCTATTTCTAATTGAATAGAATAGAGCGTGTGCAAACGACGCATATCTGAATTTATATATAATCGTTTATATGTACAAAAATCATCGGTTCGGTTATATATATTCACCCTTTGCACTCCATGCTTTTTTTCATAGATTATTGGAAATTTTAATAGTGGTAGAGCCACGCTGCAGACGAATACTTTGTCAAGAATGGCATAGTATTTGTGTGTAGCGTGAATGGGCCGGCTCGCCCGGGGAAGTACCACACTCCCGCAGAAAACCGGCGTTCGAGTGGTAGCTTAATTAAACGGTAAACGGCCGAGTTCCGGAGGCCCAAAGGTCGGCAACGCTTCCGCACTGCCTATGGCGCTGCGGATGTCTGTGGGCGGCGTTGATTGCTTTCCATCGGGTGACACGCCCGCTCGTTTGCCCTCCTATTTCATAAAACAAAATCGCCTTACAATTGATTAATGAACAGTTTCACATATTTTATTTTATTGATGTCGATATAACTACTTTGTTAAGAGAACGTGAGAGAGAGTTGAAATCAATGTAAATTAAGATGGTAAATAAAAAATACCGTCGGAGTTGACGCAGGGAATAGTGTGGTGTGTGAGATCCACTCGTGGGGAGGGGAGTGCAAAGTGTGAACATAGATATATTTATATCGGTATATATATAACGGTACCTTAATTTAATAATTAAATATTAGATATTAGATCATATTACAATTATGAAACAATTATAATAATAGTCGACGCAAAAAGGCAAACGTAAATGAAACAGATCATCAAAAAAAAACAATTATTCCATATTCGGATCAGAAAAAAAACACTACGTCGAATGGTCTGAGTCTCACAGCTCTATGACCAATAGAATATTTTGTACAGCGTTGTGACTGACTGTTTTTGAGTGATCAGATACAATTTTTTGCAGAAATCTTAAGTTTTTTTTTGGCTCTGATGGTATGTTGTCATTTTGCGGTTTACTGCATTTTCGCTTTTTTGCGTCTATACACCGTGACTTTTTAATTACCCGAAAAATTCGCGTTTGTAAATATATGTATGTAAGTAAGTAACATTCAAATATTATAGCGTTCATACAAAAATATTGTTTTATGGGACTTCAAAGAAATACTGTAAATGCATCAAATACTTGTACGCCATCTTCGTAGTATTTGTTTACGCGTGTATTCATAAGTATGGCAACAGCGCGTGCGAAAGAGAAAAAACGTCTTTTGTCGGCAGGTTGCGCAAATTGTTTTCATTCATAGTTCTCCCTTCCGTACGTAAATATTACGCGACCAAATTAGGTTGGTTTGGGTGCAGTTCATATTGGAATGATAATGAGGCCTATTTGAATTAGCAAGATTTTTTGTTGTATAATTTTTGGTGTATATTAAGGACATTTTTAATAAATATGTATTTCATAAAAAATATTTTTTTCTTCGCCAAATTTAATGTATATCGATAACTGAATATATTACTTAATTTTCTCGGGTAATTAAAAAGTCATGGTGTATAGAGATAGACAGACATGGAGTAGGAATAGATAGAGAGCTCAATGCGTACAAACACTATACTTAACCACGGCATAGGATGTATAATAAAAATAATGACTGAAAACGCTATAATAATTCATCACATGACTGACAATGTTGCCAACCACACACATATACATTACCCCAGATATACATTGTCATAAATTTGTTGCCAGTTTCCAAGCAACTCTTTGGTCTGAAATCTTCGATAACTGAATATATTACTTAATTTTCTCGGGTAATTAAAAAGTCACGGTGTATAGAGATAGACAGACATGGAGTAGGAATAGATAGAGAGCTCAATGCGTACAAACACTATACTTAACCACGGCATAGGATGTATAATAAAAATAATGACTGAAAACGCTATAATAATTCATCACATGACTGACAATGTTGCCAACCACACACATATACATTACCCCAGATATACATTGTCATAAATTTGTTGCCAGTTTCCAAGCAACTCTTTGGTCTGAAATCTTCGATAACTGAATATATTACTTAATTTTCTCGGGTAATTAAAAAGTCACGGTGTATAGAGATAGACAGACATGGAGTAGGAATAGATAGAGAGCTCAATGCGTACAAACACTATACTTAACCACGGCATAGGATGTATAATAAAAATAATGACTGAAAACGCTATAATAATTCATCACATGACTGACAATGTTGCCAACCACACACATATACATTACCCCAGATATACATTGTCATAAATTTGTTGCCAGTTTCGAAGCAACTCTTTGGTCTAAAATCTTAGACAAACCTAACAGTTTAATTTATCACATAGATCACAGAAAGGAACCTTCGTGTTAAATTTAATTAATATAGATACATAGATATCGTCACGCCTGTCTCCCGTAGGGGTAGGCAGAGACCACAGATCTCCATCCGCTACGATCCCGGCACACCTTCCTTGCTTCCTCTACACTCATCCATCCTTCCTCTCACATTCACCGTAGCGAAACGGCACTCAGTTTGTCGCTTCTCGCCCTCGTGGGAATCAAGATGTGACGGGTGGCGAACACGTCGCCGTCATTTATTAACGAATTAGGTAGATTAAGATTCGCCATAGTGACTCCCACGAGTCGCAACAGAGGATGGAGGTCAGCCCCAGTAGAGCCCCACATGTTGAGGTAAGGCTAGGCTCCGTTAGTCGCTTCTCACCCTCGCGGGAATCAGCACGTGAATCATATAGATACACTTAACATTAACTATAATACATTTTACGCTAGTCAAATTTCTGTCATGAATCCAAATTTCTGACAGATAACCTTATAAATCGCAGACCACACGGTGCACGAAGTAAAACGAAGAATTTAGCTTTTTTCGCCTCATTTCCGGTGTGGATAGCGCTTTAAATCGCGTCTAAATGCTTTAACCTAGTTGCCCATTAATTTTCCCTAATTTCATTCGGGTAAAAATATAGAACTCAGATAGCCTCTACGAATAAATTATAAATCGAATAACTAATTAATATGACTTTTCCCGCCAGTTTACATCAGTGACGTTGTGTTTTTATTTCATTTTTATAATCTTATATTATTATCAGTTACATTGTTTAATTGTGGTGGCGTATTATACAATGTAGTTCGAGTAAGACGTACAAGTGAAGTGATATGAAATAAATACGTGGGTCGTGACTTTTTAAGTTGACTGAAAAGTCCATTAAAGGTTTTGGTAGAATAACCACCATTTTATCAAGACGTAACCTGATAAGCTAACTATTTATATTTTAAGAGATTGGATATTATTGTATTTTACTTAGCACTGGCATAATAGTTATTACTAATTGCCATCAAAGAAAATAAAAAAAAATAATTAATATAATTCCACTCCGCCACTCCAGAACTCCACCCGTGCGAAGCCGGGGCGGGCGGCTAGTTTAAATTAAGATTATCTTCGTACCCTATTGCCACAAGTCGCGCGTGCCTATCAGTTCCTTAGTAATTCAAATAATTTAATTACATTGTAAATCCTATTATATCTCTAAAACAATTTGTGAGTGTGTCAATTAGTGGGTGTGTCAATTTAATCATCCACATTACATTTGTCTTATGTTACGCTTTGTTGCCAAGAGGAAGTTGCTAGCGAAGCTAAAACACCATGATATTGTTGCGGGGCACTCGCGCGAGATTGTCGTCTATGGTGAGGTACATGTTGAACGAGAGGAACATGGCGACGGCTGAGAGGAAGTGCCATGCGTCGTGCGAGTCGTACAGCTCGAGAAGCGAACACACGCGGTTGCTCTGGCGGGACTGCGCCGGCGTCAGCTGGGGAATAACACAATCGGTTATCAGTACATAACTCAGACATACAAAAAGACAGATGCGTTAATTTCATTCTGCGGTAACACATATGAACGAACGAACGAATGAATGAGTGAATGATACCTTTATTAACGGCAGACACACATACACAACGTTCACAGTATATCTCCAACCTTTTATGGACTACCTTTACAAGAAAAAAATGTTTATTTACACCATAATAATAAAATAAACATTTTGGACGGCCTTTGGACCCACTACTTCCCCCATGAAAAGCTCCAGCGCCCACTATAGGGCTACGGCCCCGGTGGGAACCTATGGTCTACAGAAAAAAACAAATTACCAACTTAGTAAAATGTACTTTCATTTAAAAAATAGAAGGAGGAATAAGCATATAATATATCTTTGTAGAAGTGTGATGTTCCATCTAGTCGGGGAGCGTCCCGCACTACTTTTGCCAAGACGCGGTCTCCACTCCAGCACTCGTCTGCTCCAGCGATTGTTGGATCTCCGACAAACGTGACCAGCCCATTGCTACTTTAATAATTCGCAAGACTGTCGGTGACTTTGGTTTTCTGGCAGATTTCTTTATTCGGAATCATATCTACAAGAGAAACTCTAAGCATAGCTCTCTGAGTGACTCTGAGCCTGTGAAGCAAATGGACTGTCAGTGTCCACATTTCGGCACCGTAAGAGAAGTATAAGTAGGAAACACTGGTCGAAGACGTTTGTCTTCAGGCTCTGAGGTATTATAGTGGGATGGGAAAACCGGAATAAAGCGGTTCGTCTTCCGGTTTTCAACGCTGAGCAACTCAAGTTCAATTATGAAGATACTGTTCTACAAACAGTTTTCTAAGAATGCTATATTCACTCTGATTAGGGCCGGCTAATTTTTGACGGAAACTCGCCTGCAATATGACTTTACCACGAAAGATATGAAGCCATACTATCATGATGGTTCTATGTCCAAAAGTCGGTGGTCAAAGTTCCCTTGGTCGGATCCGACCTCTAACAACCCGAAGCTATAAGAACACAAGAGGGAACGTACCGCCCAGTTAGTGCTGAGATCCAAGTAGAAGTAGCTGGAACCGAACCACACGGTGTAAGTCAACGCTATGAACACCCAGCTAGAACAAATAATATGACACAGTGTGATCATGACATTGGGGCAATCAAGAAAGCGTGCGGGCGTGTGTGTTCGCTGAAAAATGGCAACACATCTGCAACGCTTCCGGCGTGTCTATGGACGAATAAGCAATAAAAGTGGATCCAAAACACTTCCCCATGAAACACCATATTGTCATACTGCCTTTTCTACCGAGGAGACGGTTATAACTCTCATTTTTTTATAGGAGAGCAGACAAACGAGCATGCAGTATCCTAATGGTAAGTAATCACTGCCCCCCATAGACATCCGCAACGGCAGATGCGTCTCAGATGCATTGCCGGCCTTTTGCGAAGAAAAATTCTAGTTCTCGGTGCCGAGAGTGATTTGTCTTTGTTAATGATAAAGCTAAAAAGATACCAACGCACGCTTTGTCGTTGACTAAAATGACTCATTCATTTTAGTCAACGACAAAGCGTGCGTTGTTTATGTCGAAAACAAAGAGTGGGCGGTCTTTGATCGCGCCCCTCTAGCGGAGCGTCGTATATATGGACGCAGGGCGGCCGTATTTGCACAGTTCGAAATGAGGCGCCGCCAACGCACCGTGTGTGCGACGAATTGCTAATTGATTTAATTGTGTAAGTGATTTGTGTCTAAAGTGCTTTATATCTGAAGTGAAATGTACTGTAGTAATTATAATCCATTGTCTACAAATTATAAACCCATCGCCACGCCCACGATTCTCAGGTTGATATACTGGTGAAGGCCATATGAATGTATCATAAAATTGTATAAAGCGCAGGAGGCTTTATACATTTTTATGATACATTAATAGGTTATTTTTTACACTGAAAAGAGGACACTGTATATGATTTAAGTAAATAAAAATATACACGGTATTTGTTTTTTTTTACTGCATTCCCTGTAAGTCTTAATAGACTTGAGTATTATTTAGTACATACGTAGATATCGTCACGCCTGTTTCCCGTAGGGGTAGGCAGAGACTACAGATCTTCATCTGCTCCTCCACACTCATCACTCTCTTCGTTCAAGCCCGCCGGTCGAAAGTACTTTTGATCTGGCCTTTATTCAGTTCAAGTCTATCTAGTATCATTATACCACTCACCTGTACCAGCGGATTGACTCACGGTGTAGCAGCTTCATGGCGATGTAGAACAGCGTGTAGAGGAACAGATTGGACATCAGGATGAGGAGCAGGTGGGAGGCGAAATCTCGGCTGTGCTGCACCAGACTGTAAAAGACAAGCGTTAACGTGAAATGTTCATTACGACCCAAATGATTAAACGTGTGTTTTTTTATCATCTGTGTGTTAGGTGTAAAGAATTTATTATAATATAATATATATGTGTGTGTGTATGTATGTATGTATACAGTGTAACCTCCGTGTAACGTCACTCGATTCGAACGGTAGAAAGTAGACACTTGGTAGAATGGTAGATACCCGTATGCAGCGAGAGCCCAGTTGGCGAGGTTGGCGAGCACGAGCAGCACGCAGCGTCCGCAGCGCGTGGGCGTGACGGCTGCCCGCGGGTGGGCAACTAGCTCGCGTGCCGCGCGCCACACCACACCACCATCTGACACCATAAACATAACACTTATTTCTTATTAGTGTCCGGTGCCAGAATTAGAATAGAATACAAATAGAATAGAAACACTTTATTTATGACATCTTTTTTTTTACAATAACTAAAATTTAAACCTTAATAATAATTTTTTTTATGGGATACGAGGGCAAACGAGCATGCGTGTCGCCTGATGGAAAGCAATCAACGCCATAGACAACCGCGACACCGCAGGAGTCGCGCGCCTTTTAGGTATGTGTAGGCTTGTTTTTTGAAGGTGCCAATGTCGTATCGGTTCGGAAAGATACTGTTGCGTACCTCATAAGTTATGCAAACCCGACGACCATCTTAGCACTAAAACAATATAGTCTGCGAGGTTACGGCATTCCGACGTCACTACTTCAGCGAGTGGGACAGAATACTGTGGTTATATTACAAGAGTGTGGCCGACGTGGCGGGCAACATATAAACGAAATAATTTTTAAAAAGAAAACCCGCACCTTTCTTCTTCGTGTATGTTTAAATTAAGTTAACAAAAAAATCCTTAAAAATAAGGAAATATTTTTCCTTAAAAATAAGGAAAAAACTTAAATTCCTCAAAAATGAGGAAAAAAATTGTGCTTTTAAGAATTTCTATCATGAAAAATACCGTTACGAAGCAAGGTTATATTTTACCCCTTGCCGTACTGTAACGAGTCTGACTCGTGATGAAAATTTTGGCCCAAACATGAATATGAGGAGCCAGGCTCGTGAATAGATCAATATCATTATCAGCCCGCGGCAGTCCACTGCTGGACATAGGCCTCACCCAAGGCGCACCACCTAGCCCGATCTTCGGCTACACGCAGCCAGTCTCTGCCGGCCGCCTTGCGCAGATCGTCGCTCCATCTAGCAGGAGGGCGTCCCACACTACGTTTGCCGAGTCGCGGTCTCCACTCCAGCACTCCAGTGAATGTGCGTGAATAAATAGTCGGACCAAACGTAAACATCACGAGCCGAGTTCGTGTACAGATAGTCGGATCGGGTTAAATTTGAATATAATCATCCTATTGAGAATTTACACTATGAACGATATCCACATACTTAAAGGAGTGTCTAACTGACCTAGACGAAACCTGCCGAGGTAGTATATCTGGAAGGTCATCACCAGGCAGGTGACGAGATGCAGAACTGTGAATGCAACCCAGAAGTAGAAGTTCGCATTCAGCACACCCACAAGACCTGTGAACAGTGTTTCCACAAATTACTCCATTGTCACAATGCGTTTTTTTTAATTTAACAAACTTTATAACACGAATAAATTAACCTAAGGATAAAAAAGTGAGGACCCAATGACTTATATGACGTATCACCTACCATTGTACCCAGGGAGAAGAGAAAATATTAAAATTACAATCCATATATGTTCCACTGCTGGGCAAGGAGCCTCACCATTTTTGGAGCAATGGATACATCATTTATTACAAATTAAACACAAAATTGTCAGCCAATTATCACAATCCATAAATCCCTATAAAAATGTTTACAGAGATTATAGATTTTTTTTCATAGTTTGAGTTTTTTTTTTTTTAAAAAACCATTCTTACTTTGGGTATAATGGGTTAATATTTGAAGAACACCAACGCATATTTTATTCTAATAGTGCAGATGTCTACGGGTGGCGTTGATTGCTTTCCATTAGGTGACACGCTCTCTCGTTTACCTCCCTATCACATAATAGAAATAGAATTTTTTTTTACAATTAACAAAATTAAATCCTTAATAATATTCTATATACAAATAAAAAAACACAAAACAAAAAGAAAATAATTTTAATCTAACGAGTGTCATAAAATGGTTCTTGCTCAGCATATGCCGGGCGTTCTATTGGAGCACCCGGCGCTGGTTTTCAGCGAGAACCAACGTGGTCAGATCGCGGACCACAGTGACGACATTCATACTGACACACTCGTACATACAAATACATCCATATATATAACTACTCATACTCATATACACATACACATAAATACACGTACAGTACAATGGAATTAAAAAACACAAAGTCATGTACTAAATTCACCGCGTCCAAAAGAACAAGTTCCTGACTGCATACTTAAAATTAGATTTTTGTATTTTTTTTAAACATATTTATTGTATGCAAGTCACGAAGAGGTGGTGGCAAGTTGTTCCAACATTTGGTTGCGGCGTATTTAAAGCTACCACGAAACGCAGCTGAGCAACATAACCGCTCAAGTGGTTCATACTATGATTTATGTTGATACCCACTCTTTTATAATTTGAGGGTTGTCAACCCGGCACCCCCTCTCGCCTTCTTCACAATTAAAATGTCAAAGCATGACATACAGAGGTGTTTAGTGTTACCTGACCTAATGATATCTTATATTACTAAATTATTGATAGTGTATTATAAATATGTACACTACATTGGCGACGAGGATGAGATTTCAATAAAAAGTAAAAAAATTCCTCATTTTATCTAAAGTAATTCCCATCTATTAATTTTAGTTATTACTAGTTTTCGGAAATTATAGAAATTTAGAAAAAATCGAGATATGGATTGTCGGCAACCATGGTTGCCAAAAAAGCCTGAGTGAAAAGAAAGTTGTGAAATAAAACATCAATAAAAAAAGATCAGAGCCCTCACTTACCCACGAAGATGATGAAGGCGAGAACCCCAAAAGTGGCATGAGCACGCGCATTAATGTCCGGGTGACGCGCCTGGTAGATCTTCACCATGCACAGCACGGACGTCACGTACATGAACGACGTGTCTGCGAACGACGCGGACGTATGAGTGAATGAATGAATGAATGATTGAATCCAAAACCTTTTATCTATCTCATAATATATGGACGTCAGGAAACGTATTTGCTGTATGTACAAAATGACATATTTTAATTTTATATACCATTTGAATCAGAAACAAAAAACATTGAATAGTATTTTTTTTCACAGCCCATATATGTCCCACTACTGAGCATGGGCTTTCGCAGTTTTAGAGGAACGCGCGTTACCCACTAAGCTTGTCCAATGCGGACTTGCAGGGTTACCAGACTCGGAATGAATATCTGTAGGCCATGCATATATTTTGTGGACGCTGACAGTCCGTCTGCTTCACAAGCTCAGAGTCGCTCAGAGAGCTATGGAGAGGGATATGCTTGGAGTTTCTCTGGTAGATATGATTCGGAATGAACAAATCCGCCAGAGAACTAAAGTCACCGACATAGCCTCTCGAATTAGTAAACTAAAGTGGCAATGGGCTGGTCACTTTTGTCACTTCAGGCTATTATAGAATCATTCAGATTCAATAAAAGCCGGAAATATGGATCCCTGTATGTGAATGGAAGGGTCGATAGAGGAAGACCAAGGAAAACATACCTTGACCAAATTACCGAAATTTTTAGGAAAGGCTAGATGAAGAGTACCCTTAACCGGCGAGCTTGCACGAGGAGAGTGATGAGTGTGAAGGAAGCAAGGAAAGTGTGCCCCTACGTGTTGATATAGACCCTTCTTACCAAACTGGAAGTTCATACTGTTGGGGCAGACATGATATGCGGCAGACAGCAAACCCTCACTGACCAGGGCGATGCCCATCGCATACAGCAACCCGAAGTGTTGGGGTATGCCCAGCTCCTTCTGCAGAAGAAGAAAATTAAGATGAAGTACCAGAATCCTGAAATCGAGGATGTAATGGCACATAGATTCCATTGGCAAGCACCTGAAGAGGATGAGAGCAAATCGCGGTGTACCATCAGAAGTGATGACCACGACTACTCTAACAAGATTATAAATAAATAAATTAGTATTATATGTAACGTAAATTTATTTTGCCAGTTGTCTTTCATCCATCCTCTCTATATGCTCAAACCATCTAAGCATCCCTTTCTCAACTTTTGTCGCGACAACTTCTTTTACTCCACATCGCTCTCTTATATCTTCATTTCTTATTCTACCATTCAAAGTTACCCACCACATTCAGTCTGCTTTGATGATTCTTCTGCCACACCCAACTTTCACTACCGTACATCAGAGTCGAACAGGCACTCCCCGATGAACCGCCAGTCGGGCCGTTTTAGACACATTCTGACTTTCCATAAAGGAGTTCAGGGCTCCACTAACCTGATAACCAGCTTTCACTCGCCTTTCAATGTCACCTTCACATTTTCCATCTCTTGTGAACAATGACCCCAAATAAGCACACTTGCTCAATTTTTTCTCCTGCAGTCAGCCTCCGGAACTCAGCCGCTCACGTATGAAGCGCGGTAGCTAAGCTTAACACTCAGACGCCGGTTTCCTGCGGGAGTGTGGTACATACATCTCCGGACGAGCCGGCCCATTCACGCTACAGACAAATATGCATATGTCTGCAGCGTGGCTCTACCACTATTAACCATCTTCCTAAGTTGATAATTTAAACACTACATGATGGAACCCACTACAGAGATACAGAAGTATACCTGGGCGGCGGACTTAGCGCGGTGTCGCTGATGTCGCCGCCACACCTGCGCCAGGAACAACGCGCCGAGCAGCACGTAGCCAAGGTTGGAATACACGTGGTTGAAGTCAGACAGCACCATCAGCGGGTGGGCGCAGAGGAAGTTGAAATAGCACAGATCCTGATTGCCGGACTGGTTCAGCAACTGGTTGGTATTGAAACAGAATAATAATAAAGAAGCAACTGCTATACATTATTCTTAAAAAAAAGAGTCAACTTCTGAAGTGGTGCAAAAAAGAAAGTCTTACCCGCTGGTATGTGACCACCAGCTGTACAACGGGCAGCGTGTAGAAAACAGCCACCGTCAGCACGTTCCACAGGTACATCTTGGAGCGCGCGGACAACACTCGGGGGCGACATCTGTTGGTCGACATTAGTGACTACAATACTATAATACGAGAGCCCTATCTCGTCCCGGCTAATTCACACAGCAGGCTCTGCAAATTATAACATCCCCGGAATGCAGAAGCCCAAACACGTCTGGGCTAATTCACAAAGCAGGCTCTGCAAATGATTGCAACCCCGGAATGCAGAAGCCCAAACACGTCTTGGCTAATTCACACAGCAGGGTCTGCAAATTATTACAACCCCGGAATGCAGAAGCCCAAACACGTCTTGGCTAACTCACAACGCAGGCTCTGCCAATTATTAATACTCCGGAATTTAGAAGCCCAAACACATCTTGGCTAATTCATAACGCAGGCTCTGCTAATTATTACAACCCCGGAATGCAGAACCCCAAAGACATCTCGGCTAATTCACAAAGCAGGCTCTGCAAATTATTACAACCCCGGAGTGCAGAAGCCCAAACACGTCTCGGCTAATACACAAAGCAGGCTCTGCAAATTATTACAACCCCGGAGTGCAGAAGCCCAAACACGTCTGGGCTAATTCACAAAGCAGGCTCTGCAAATTATTACAACCCCGGAGTGCAGAAGCCCAAACACGTCTCGGCTAATACACAAAGCAGGCTCTGCAAATTATTACAACCCCGGAGTGCAGAAGCCCAAACACGTCTCGGCTAATTCACAAAGCAGGCTCTGCAAATTATTACAACCCCGGAGTGCACAAGCCCAAACACGTCTCGGCTAATTCACAAAGCAGGCTCTGCAAATTATTACAACCCCGGAGTGCAGAAGCCCAAACACGTCTCGGCTAATTCACAAAGCAGGCTCTGCAAATTATTACAACCCCGGAGTGCAGAAGCCCAAACACGTCTGGGCTAATTCACAAAGCAGGCTCTGCAAATTATTACAACCCCGGAGTGCAGAAGCCCAAACACGTCTCGGCTAATACACAAAGCAGGCTCTGCAAATTATTACAACCCCGGAGTGCAGAAGCCCAAACACGTCTCGGCTAATACACAAAGCAGGCTCTGCAAATTATTACAACCCCGGAGTGCAGAAGCCCAAACACGTCTCGGCTAATTCACAAAGCAGGCTCTGCAAATTATTACAACCCCGGAGTGCACAAGCCCAAACACGTCTCGGCTAATTCACAAAGCAGGCTCTGCAAATTATTACAACCCCGGAGTGCAGAAGCCCAAACACGTCTCGGCTAATTCACAAAGCAGGCTCTGCAAATTATTACAACCCCGGAGTGCAGAAGCCCAAACACGTCTCGGCTAATTCACAAAGCAGGCTCTGCAAATTATTACAACCCCGGAGTGCAGAAGCCCAAACACGTCTGGGCTAATTCACAAAGCAGGCTCTGCGATGAAAATCAAGACACAGAGAGAAAATAAAGAGACAGAAGAATAATTAAGGTTAGACATACGCATTGACATATGAGTGGACTTAATTTTTAATTGGACTTAATGTCTTATCACTCATGGTTACATTTTCATAAATATCCAATTGAATATTTCAAAGCTTTACGTTGAAGGTGATGTTGAGTTTTAGTACTTCAGATTTATTTATTATACATACGTCATAAAGCCTTTAACTTGTTTTTGCCCCCCCCCCACCCTGGTTACACTGTGTAGACCCCTCCCTCCGTTAGCATAGTGACGTAATTTACACATAGCCCCTTGGCTAAATAAGAGAACTTTTTGCACCGTTTGGGTCTAGAATAAAATCATATGTGGATAAATGGTATCTCATAACTGGATTCTTATGAAATATTCATGATCAGATATAAATACAGATAGCTCTAGAAGGTAGGTGAAGCTTATAATAAGGGTAACTGTCTACCTGGCCAAGTTTGCGACGCACAGCTTTCCACCTTGCAAGTAATCTTCATTGTCCAGTCTCGCCTCATTGAACAAGTCTTCTTCGGACTCTGTGTCCGATGAAGAAGTGTGTTCTGTGGACAAATGTAGAAACCATTGTTAGCCTAAATCTCTGAATGATCTAAATCCTTTATACCACTTTGTCTGCTATAGAGTTAATTTAGTTACCGCGCTTCGTACGGTGAGAGGCCGACTTCCGGAGGAGGAGGACAGCACCCTCCCATTCCCATAATGACACTTTCCTTAAAGGTCCGCAACATTTCCACACTGCCTATGGCGCTGCGGATGTCTATGGGCGGCGTTGATTGCTTTCCATCAGGTGACACGCCTGCTCGTTTGCCTTCCTATTCCATAAAAAAATAACAAAATATACCACATCACAGCTGTCAACGAGAACAGAACCTACACATACTTTAAAGACCTGCGACGCTTCCATAACAACTATGGTGACGCGGATGTCTATGGGCGGCGTTGATTGCTCTCCATCACGCGGCACGCCTGCCGTTGATTCCTTTCCTGCCTGCTCGTTTGCCCTGGTATCTCATAAAAAAAGAACGAGTAAGTCTCGGTTCACTCATAGGATGGTTTATAATTAAAAAAAAATATATTTCACCTGTCCGATGATGCTGGGAACTACTGCTGCCGTCCATGGCGTTGGGGCGCCGGTGTCGAGCGGCCGCGGGGGCGGAGTCACGCGACAGTACCGCGGGCGTGAACCGACCCTCTGTGGAGACAAATATGACATACTCTGACTTATGTTCCTATGACCCCCCCCCCCCCCGTGTGGGGCAGAAGGCGTTCACAGTGCTCCGCCATCGCGTTCTACCTTGAGCTACGCGCTTTATTTCGCTCCAGGTCAATCCGATGCTACCCACTTCTGCTATTACCGTAAGTCGCCATGTTTGCTTGGCGCGTCGCGCTTCCTTTTGCCTTCCGGACTATAAAATGCACCTACATTACATAGAAAAATGGATTCAAGTTAAAAATGCGTCTTATGATCCCGAAGTATCACTAAAATATATTTTTGTAAAAATCACTATATAAATTTGAGGTGCTCCTTATAGTTATAAAAATTGTAATTTCTAGAGAAATATATTTATTGATTTGTTGTTATGCAATCACTTTATATTATTCTATGGATGCCCTCTGTCCCACATGGGGGACATAGGAAAATAAGTCAAATCAAGTATAGTCCGGAAAATAAGGTAAAAAAATTAAAGATTTATGAAATTAATTTAAATATCGCACAAAAGTGCACACGATAATAGGCCAAGTCTACTACTAGGTATCTACGACCATAGACAAAGAGTTTATATAAATCTGAGATTCACCCGCTTGTCTTGAAATAACTTGCGTCACACCTAATTTGAGTGGCGTGGCAAATTTTTCGGACTATATATAAGACGTGCCTCAAATTTAAAGAAAAATTAAGAACTTCAGCAATCATCACGCCTGTTTCCCGTAAGGATAGGCAGATACTACAGATCTCCATCTGCTACGATCTCAGCACACTTTCTTTGCTTCATCCACACTCATCATTCTCTTCATACAAGCCCGCCAGTTAAGGGTACTTTTGACCTAGCCTATCTTAAGAACTTCAGCAATCATCACGCCTGTTTCAGATAGGCAGATACTAAAGATCTCCATCTGCTACGATCTCAGCACACTTTCTTTGCTTCATCCACACTCATCATTCTCTTCATACAAGCCCGCCAGTTAAGGGTACTTTTGACCTAGCCTATCTTAAGAACTTTATAAACCCTTACCCTCACTCTGGCTTGTCTCCGTGGAGGAATCGCTCCGCTTCTTCCTCTGGCAGATGATCGTAATGAAGAACGCGACATAGAAGGATAGGAAAAATCCCAAAGCCGCCAACGCCGCTATCAAGTACTCTCGGTACGATATTGTCTGGATTATCTTGAAGCTGCCAAAGAAAATCTATGTATTAATTTACAAGAAAACTTACATAAGTATAAGATTTCTTGAAGCTAAATTTCATATCGTCATCGTAATTATCTGAAGTATAATTATGTTTATATTATGAGTGAAACCTCGTGAAGAAATTATGAATAAATTCTTTGGACTTCACTCAACTTTAAAAATGAAAGATGGATCTTCCACTACGGTCAGATATTTTTTTTATTCACAACAATATATCACATTATGGATGAGACCTATTTGTGGACGAAATACGAAGTCATTGTATGCAATACGACTCTAATAATTATCCGTATACATATCATCATAAGAGTGAGAAAAGTCAGTCGGAGGTGACGGATGAGAACATTATAGAATCAAATAATCTATGTCTTTGAAAAGTTAGGCTTCAAAAGTACTCTTAACCATGCGGGAATGAATGCGACATTGATGAATATTTTTGATGCAAGATATTGTAACAAAGATTGTGAAAATGGAGTTCTTAACACATACCTGGCCTTACAGAAACAATGCGTGATGATTACTGAACAACTTAATATTGTCTAGGTTCAGAAATTCCTATAAATAACTCGACTAATGTATGAAGAGAGATATTTTTTGAGGTAAATACGAAGTATTGTATCATATACGCTTTAAGATTATCCGTTACATGTCATCAAAAGTGAGAAGAGTCGGTAGGAGAAGACGAAGGAGAACATTACTAGGCCAAATTACCAAAGTACTTTAGAAAGGCCAGGTCCTAAAGTACCCTTAACCGGCGGGCATGAATGAAGAGAATGATGAGTGTGGATAAAGCGAAGAAAGTGTGCAGGGATCGTAGCAGATGGAGATCTGTAGTATCTGCCTATCCTTACGGGAAACAGGCGTGAATATTGCCGAAGTTCTTAAGAAAGGCCAGGTCAAAAGTACCCTTAACTGGCGGGCTTGTATGAAGAGAATGATGAGTGTGGATGAAGCAAAGAAAGTGTGCTGAGATCGTAGCAGATGGAGATCTGTAGTATCTGCCTATCCTAACGGGAAACAGGCGTGATGATTGCTGAAGTTCTTAAGATAGGCTAGGTCAAAAGTACCCTTAACTGGCGGGCTTGTATGAAGAGAATGATGAGTGTGGATGAAGCGAAGAAAGTGTGCCGGGATCGTAGCAGATGGAGATCTGTAGTATCTGCCTATCCTTACGGGAAACAGGCGTGATGATTGCTGAAGTTCTTAAGATAGGCTAGGTCAAAAGTACCCTTAACCGGCAAGCTTGTAAGGGAGTGATGAGTGTGGATGAAGCGAAGAAAGTGTGCCGGGATCGTAGCAGATGGAGATCTGTCTATCCCTAGGGGAAACAGGCGTTATGATATGTATTTATATATGCAGATGTTCACTTGGGAATGATTTCCAATCGATCCGGGTCACTCACCGGAAATTTTTCAATCTGCTGCCGTCAACGCTGGCGGTTGTTTCTCCCCAACCCAGTAGATGAGCCATTCTTGGCAGCGTAGCGTTCCCGGGGGTCGCAGTACAGTCTTCGTCGGAAGTCTTCACGATGAACACAATGTAGAAGCCCTGAGGAAACGTGTCTTGCTGGGAACGAAAAAAAATAACAACGTTTGAAGATTCTTTACCTCGTGTTGTTGATGCTGCTAAAATGAAGCCTTAGGTATCACCAATAGATCTTGACCGCCAAGGTGTCTGTCACTTAGCACAACGGATCGAAAACTTTTATTTGAATTATTAATCAATGGCGATGCTGATAGCATCCTTGCCTTTGCTGCTTTTGTCGTGGGACAGAAGGGCAAACAAGCAAGGCGTGTTGTCTGATAGAAAGCAATCAACACCGCCCATAGATATACGCGACACCACAGACATCGCGGAAGCCGGCCGTTGCCGGCCTTTATATGTGTAGGCTTGTTTTTTGAAGGTTCCAATGTCGTAACGGTTCAGAAATACCCCCGCAGGTAGTTGGGTCTTTGGTTCTGTGTTGGAAAATGAGCGATGGTGTACTCTTTACAACCACGAGCTATAATGAGCTGTACAATGAACCGAACGTCATCAAAACCATTAAGATTTGACGCCTTCGTTGGGTTGGGCCCGTGATAGACGAGGCTAGAATACCCACCCAAACGCCTACTCCACGGCAAATCAGATGGTTGTAGAAGCCGCGGAAGGCCTAAGCTCAGATGGCTAGATGGAATCGAGGACGACTTAAGGACAATCGGTGTGAGGGGCTGGAGGGAAAAGCTAAAAACTCTATGCTAGTGGTAGAGTCACGCTACAGACGAATACTTTGTCAATAATGGCATATTGTTTGTCTGTAGCATGAATGAGCCGGCTCGCCCGGAGGAGTACCACACTCCCGCTATTAAGCCGGCGTCTGAGTGGTAGCTTAGCTACCGCGCTTCGTACGGTGAGCGGTCTGAGTTCCGGAGGCCCAACACCATCCCCTTCCCACTCCCCCTCCGATTCCCACTCCCACTCCCATAATTTCACTTTCCTTTAAGGTTGGCAACACTTCCGCACTGCCTATGGCGTTGCGGATGTCTATGGGCGGCGTTGGTTGCTTTCCATCAGGTGACACGCCTGCTCGTTTGCCTTCCTATGCAACAAAAAAAAATAAATGAAGATCCGACTGGAAAAATTTACTGGACAAGGCTAAAGCCCACCCGCAGCCTTGATGATGATGAATGTCGTATCGGTTCAGAAATAACCCCGGAGGTAGTTGGGTCCACAAGGTGATGGTGCGTGGAAAAATGTCTATTCGTGAAATCATAAAGTTATTCTTGCCTACCGTCAATGTGATACCGCCTCGCCTCGTCATTGTGAGATAGTAACCATCGTATAGAATGTCTCTCTCGTTGTCGAATACTGGACACTGTAACAAAACAATGTATACTGTAACTATGTATATGTATAGGCGACACGGGATCTTTATGGGGTTTTTATCTTCGATATAATGAAACTCTTCCATATGTGGACAGTCAAAAGTTTTACTTAGCTAAGATCCGCGACAAGCAAAACAATAACAGAAAATTAATAATGTGTGGTTTTTCTGCCGGATGAAGTAGATTTATTTGGAACTTAAACCAAAATCTTATCGAAAATCGGCTATCAATTCTCCACCCACCGATTGATAGCCGATTTTCGGTAAGTTTTTGGTTTAAGTTCCAAATAAATACACTTCATACAACAGAAAAAACACCTATTACTAGTTTTTCTGTTATTGTTTTGCTTGTCGCGGATCTTAGCTAAGTAAAACTTTTGACTGTCCACAAAGTGATGGATTTCCGCAAAGTAACGCCTGACTCCATTATTAATCTGAGATTAATTTATAAATGAATCGCTGTACATTTTTTATTAATATTATAAATATTATATTCACACTTTATCAATATTAATTTCTTATTCAAGGAATTAGCTATATGTTATTCGAAAGACGTCAGTCGATCGAATCTTGTTTTTATACAAAACAATTTACTTCTTTCTGTTTTAAATTTTAAAATTACGAATGTAAAAAACGTAGAAAGGTATAATAAAACCTTCAATTAAAAAGTTTTAATACATAAGTGATACGTGTATCAATGTATCACTACAGTACCATTTGAACACAATATCAGAGCCGGCATTAACCCTTTCGTTACGAGTGCCGGATATATCCGGCTTCTATCTGATGACCTGTGTGGACGAGCGCCGGTTATATCTGGCGTCTATATGATGCCCTATGTGGACGAGCGCCGGATATATCCAGCGTCCATGTGATGACCTGTTTGGACGAGTGCCGGATATATTTGGCGTCTATCTGATGACCTGTGTGGACGAGCGCCGGATATATCCTGCGTCCATTTCATGACCTATGTGTACGAGCGCCGGATCTGTGTGGACGAGCGCCAGATACATCCGGCACCCATCTGATGACCTGTGTGGAAGAGCGCCGGATATATCCGCATTCACGTAGCAATCCGTGAGTGCAAACGCATCTACAGTTGGTCAAATTATATAGGATATATATTATATATAATATAGGATATATTACCGATCGGTAATATATGGTACCGAAAGGGTGATACCATGCAGACGCCCCGGGCGAGTCACTGATATAGTGTCCTACATTAACGTATAGCCCGATACGTGGATAACAGAAGAATTACGTAAAAATCCCGGGTCTCCTTACAAGCATTCTCGTACAAGCATAACTAAATCGTCTCGATGGTCACTAAGATGTACTCACCGAAAAATTCTGTATCGACACCACGGCACATATGTCATCATCAGATTCTATCAGAACTATTACACTTTTGGGCCGTGAGAACCACCCGTAACTTCTCTCCAAGTTACTCTGCACGAAGTACCTCTCCAACGTCTTCTGCTCGGAGTCATCCAACTTCTTGTTACAAACATACTTCCTCTTGATGCTCTGGGTGTTCAGATCGACCAACTTGTTCGGCTCCTGGTCGAACGGGAAGAAGTAGTACTTCGGTTGACTTGGGGTGATGGTTAAATTTGTGTCGGAATTGAGCTTTACATAGAAGTCCTCGACGGTTTCCACGTATATTGTGACCATGATTGGGTCCGGGGATGATGACGTCAGGTGGACTATAGGTGTGTTCAGAGTTAGGATGTCTGGAATTAGGCAAATCTGGTGAAATACATGAAAATAGTATGAAATTTTAATATATTTACCACATCAAGACTGACTATCGCCTACAGACATGACGTATTTTTACAGATCTATCGACGCTAGTTTGTATCGATACCAACGCGATTCTCAGGCGCAGCTCATTTACTTTTCTCTTCACACCCCTCTTCCAGCAGCTCTATAATTTTATTAGCTCTTATTGCTTTTTCTGCCGTTGCAATAGATACAAAGATAACTGTTTCAAGTCACAATAAGGCAGGATGATGCGACAAACATAAATTATTCTACTAAAAGTGACAAAAACTTAGTTTTAGTCGCCGTAAGTAAAAAGTACATTGAGTCTCGCGTTCATATCGATACAAACGTAAATGAGACGCGCTGTTTGTGCCCATTTGTTGCACAATTGGCGTATACACCTATATTCTGTCGTAAACGCGATGAGTACGAGTCGACATCGCTTGTATCGATACAAGGGTACAATACAAACTTTTTATGTTAGCAAATGAAATATACAATCTATTGATTCTATTAAATCCTAGGTTTTAGTATTTGAGGCCATTATTAATAGTATCGTTACTTTAATGCTACATTTACTAATAACCAATTTCGTTACGATGTATTCCTTCTCCGAAGAGCACGTAGTAAATAAATATATAATAATAATAATAATAATACTATTATTTTTTGGACTCCAGCAGCGGGAATCGAACTTGTGTAACAATTTACCTTCAATTTTAAGCCTCGTTAGAAATTAAAAAAAGAATCAAAGTACGACCGCGAAGAATATAGAAAAATATTACATGTAGAAATATAAAAAATATAAAATAAATCTATTTACGTATCAATGGACCACTGTAGACATGTATCCGATTCCCACTGACTTAGAATGCGTGAACAAAAAGAAAGAGAAAATTATATATCTACTGAAAATAATAAAGTATTATCTTATTGTTAGTTGTTCTTATCAACTATATAACAATAACGCGCTATAAAATAAAATTCTATATTGAGCGCTATTTCAGACGCTACTTATAACGAAACTCTTTCTAAAAGCGCGTTGTCGGTTGGCACTTATAGGAGTGCCGTGTTTGATACAAACCGCTAGCACGCGACAAGCGCAGCCAGATCACTGCTATGCTATTTACGCAGTTCACGCGATTTATAGCGAGAAGTTTATAGCGTCAAGTGCAAGAGGAAATAGCGCACGCTATGCGTTACATACAATTAGCACGCTATTTATATTGTCTTCGAATTCAAATGACCAAAGATTTGCACAGGTGCAGATTGTTACAGATGCCATTTATATAAACTATTTGATTATTGGAGTCAGGCGTTACTTTGCGGAAATCAATTACTATGTGGACAGTTAGAACTTTTACTTAGCTAAGATCCGCGACAAACAAACAAAAAAAAAATAGAAAAAAAATTAATAATGTGTGTTTTATATAAAATGAAGTGTAAATCCACTTCATTTTTTCTAAACACACATTATTAATTTTCTATTTTTTTATTAATTTTCTATTTTTTATTAATTTTCTATTGTTTGTTTGTCGCGGATCTTAGCTAAGTAAAAGTTCTAATTGTCCACATAAACTACATGTATATTGTATGTGTATTAGACATACATTTCTATTTTATTAATAAATATAGTTATATTATGTTGTGGCTGTTTTGTCAATAGTGAATGTAAAACTTACCACAACTATCTTCATCTTCCGAGAAGATGTTATTATGTGGACACAGCGTCCGTGATATATTTTTGAATTGCTCCAATCTCTCCGGAGTCTGTACCAGCATTGGAAGCTGCCACGAGAACACACCTGTAAATTCAACCGAACCCATGCAATTATATTGACTTTTATAGTAATATGTGGACAGTTAGAACTTTTACTTAGCTAAGATCCGCGACAAGCAAACAAAAATATAAAATTAATAATGTGTGTTTTCTGCTGGATCAAGGTCACTTAACGGTTGTGTTCCGTAGAGTCTACTATACCTGATGGTGCCTCGTGTTGAGGCGGAACACGTGTCGTTTGCAAGTAGGCAAAGTGATAGTGTGTTTGGCGTTGTGGATAGTGGTTGGTAGGTGAAGAGTTGCTGACGGTCGTTTTCTTTAAGATTTAGTTTAAGTTCCCTGTAAATCCACTTCATCCAGCAAAAAAAACACACATTATTAATTTTCTATTGTTGTTTGCTTGTCGCGGATCTTAGCTAAGTAAAAGTTCTAACTGTCCACATAGTAATGGATTTCTAGTAATATTAAGAAACATCGCTAGTCTTCTTTTAAAAAAATGTCATGGATGTAAAACAAAAAAAATAGAAAATAATGTTTTTTGCAGATCTTACGAAGGTTTTGACTTTCAACTTAAAAATTAATTGCGAAGTAACGGAGTAAGGATTTAAATATGAAGTCAGGCTCTAATAATCATCATAGACCGACGAGAATTGTGGTGATGATCAAATTTTTTACATCACCTTTCTGTTGTCTGGCCGTGATGAACAATGGGTATGTTCTGTTGGCGGAGTTACTCGCTACCGTCACACGAGCTGGTGTATCATACATATCCAAATCCTGCAAACAAGCAAACAGAATAAGTACCTGCCTCACCTCTTTAACTTATATTTTTTTTATGGGATAGGGAGGCAAACAAGCAAGCATATCGCCTGATAGAAAGCAAGGAAGGTGTGCAGGGATTGTAGTGCATGGAGATTTGTGGTCTCTGCCTACCCCTATGGGAGACAGGTGTGCCGATATGTATGTACATATGTACAAATGGAACAACCTAACCAAAGTAAACTTAAATTCCAAAAAGGCACCTATGTCCAGCTACTGCCTCTTTTTATTTGAATACAGCTTATAAATTATTATACACTACATATAATAAGTAAAAAAACTTAAAAGTTAAATAACTATACTATACTAGTTGACCTGGGAAACATTGTTTTGCCATATATATTAATTCTAGGTATAGGTACTAAATATAGTTTACGACATATTCTCAGATCTACCAAATATATAAAAACATTAACAGGCTGAGACAGTCCACTGCTGGACATAGACCTCCCTTATGAGGCGCCACCGAGCCCGATCTAAGGCTAAACGCATCGATATACTGCTAGCCTTCCTGCACAGTTAATCTCCCCATCTAGCCATGTCGTAACCCACGTTAAGTTTACCAAGACACACTCTTCACTCCAGCACCCGTCTCTTCCAACGGTTGTTAACTTCTGTGTGGTAGGTAGGCACAAAGCTCAACTTCTCCTGTTTTTCTCCCTTCTTAATTTCCCTATGACGCATTAATATAACTAAAACAACTCTTACCCCACCAAACTCCATGATATATTCAGTATTCTTGCTGACATATACCACATACGGTACATTGTACATGTATCTGAAAGACAAAAAAATTTATTTATAGCAATCAAAAGGAGGTAATATTTAAAAAGAAAATGTGATCGAAAATAATTCGTTCTGGTTCAATATAGCCCTCACTACCTGTTGAAATTCAAAGAGGTCACATACTTCCTTCACTTGATCAAACTATCCAACTATCTTATTAACAACCATCCTCACGCTTTCTTGCCTTTGGTATTATCGACAATGACCAGCTTTTCTAGGCAACTATCTCGTCTTAACAAATGGGCGCAAGTTTCTCTTATTAAATGAATGCTTCTACAGTTCCCTTAGTATTGCACATGTTTATGGTTGGCTGCTTTTCCACCCTTTATGTGAACTGCGTACGTGTTCAACTATCTCTTCCATAAAAAAAATTTTACATCAACAACAAAAGTTCTATTTACATTAATTAGCTATCAATCATATTCATTAATGTATTGAAAGCAATAATAACACAATCAATTGACCTTATCATTATAACACAGATACAAATATGTCAATGTACAGACAGAAACTGCTACTTTGTGTATTTTTAATAATAAACAAATTGATTTTTTATCATGTTTTGCAATTTAATAGTCATTGAACCATTTTATATTCAAAGCTTCTTTATTGTCCAAGGAAATCACAAAACGTCATTTTCAAGATGATTAAAAAATGGAGTATATGCTACACAGTGACCATACATTACTCTTTTTATAGGATAGGAAGGCAAACAAATATGTGTGTAACCTGACGGAAAGCAATGAATGCCAACCATAGACACCTGCAACACCACAGGCATTACATAAGTGTTGCAGGCCTTTGGAAAATGTTTTGGTTTATTTTTTTAAGGTTTCAATGTATTATTATCACAGAAATAAGAAATGTATCTCTGGCTGGTGTGTAGTCAATAGGCTAAAACTTCTTTGCGGAGAGTTGTGTAGTAGTGGAATATGACATCTAAAATATTTCTGAAGAGTTCCTCGGAGTACATGACATTTTAAATGCGATAAAAGATGCTGGAAGATAATAATGAAGCTAGCATCCAATGAAATCTTAAATACAAGTTAAAAATATTTAGTAAGCATTAGATAGTTTATAAAAAAATTGTTTTTTATACCAGAGCAGGTAAAGAAGATGCGGATCACCTAGTGTTAAGTGATCACCACTATCTTAGACATCCACAACTGTGGTGGTGTTTTTTGAAACCTCTAGATTGCATTGCTAGACATTTAATCCCGATTATACCCCAAAATACACAGTATACACACCATGCACTCAAAAATGTAGTATACAGATGCCAGGTTAAAATATAAATTTTTTGTAATAATCTTTAATTTTTTTTGTAGTTATGACTAGTCATAAGTGAATTTATATAACTTTGTAAATCCTATATATATGTACCTATTATTGATATGTTTAATTTGTTTAATCTTTGATGCACAAAAGGTTGATTTAAGGGAGATTTGATACCAAAAGGCTCTACTCCTTAAAATCAAGGAGAGGAGGGTATAACTAAAGTAACAATATTTTTCACCTTTTCTTTTTAATGTTATATTAAGTAGTTGTCTTATCTGAGATTACTGAGACCATAGCTGCATTGGCTATGAAAAATAAATGTAATAATAAATTATAATTTTAATGACAATATAATAGTTTAGTTATGTATTTAGATCTGTAATAATCATTTTTAGTTATTGTTAATAATATGTAATAATTAAAGATATGAAAAAAGAAGCTCCATCACATTGCCTCTCTCTCATAGCATACAACTATGAGAGAGAGGCAATGTGATGGAGCTTTTATACATCTTTTTTCATCTTGTTTCAGTTCTTTGTTCAACACCTCACATTAGACAAATAAAGAATTATTAGAAAGTAATGTTTTACAATTTTATAAGTACACTGACATATCTGTCTAATAGGTAATTATTAGGGAATATAATTCTTCAATTTGTAGCCGAGAATCTATGATAATAATATGACAAAGGTAATTTATTCAGCTAATTTGACACAGATTATAATAATTAATACGCATAATAAGATACTTGCTTCTTATTCAGTGCTTTTTATTTCTTATAGAAGTGTAAAATACTCACGTGTTGTTGTAGTGAAAAATTATTCCTTCATTCTTTACTTGTTGGCATAAAAATGTAGGAATATGTAACGTTAAGCATATGTACAACACTTTCAAAATCATTATTGCTTTTTAATAACATTCAACACAATGATATGTCTCTTAATAATATGGAAGCAAATTGACTTTTTCAAACTATGTTATGGTTCTTGCAAATAGTTTAAAGATTATAGAATAATCGATTTAATCTTAAAATTGTAAGAAAATAGATCACAACAGATAAACTTGACATTGACAATAACAATGCAAAATAATTGACAAAACAATGACAGTGCATTGCCATTTCAAAATTTATAACTAAATGTAGAAGATTGTATTGAATTCAATCGGTATTTTATTTTTTTTGTCTATAATTAAGCTTCTTTTGTTATTGAGGAATACAATAACAATACACCTATATAGGTGATAATATTATCAATTATAAGACTAAAAATAAAGAAATAATTCCATTAGTGTACAGTATCACTATTTTTCGTTTGCATAAATTCATTACCTTCATTCACCCAATATCCCTTTCTATTCTTATATTTTTTAAGCCCTTACATGTTTCTTTGCTAAGCACGAAGCCTCCCTATTCAATTAAATCAAATTTCAAATATTTTTAATTTTTGGATGAACGGACATTACCCACCACCCTTGTTCAAAAGAAACTAGCAATATCCAGACGCGGAACTAATATTTTTAATCCAAATAATAAAGTAATATTTATCAGAATTTACTAAAACATTTTACAAAATTTACAAAATTAAATGTGAACGCATCAATGGTTCTGCCAATGAGATTAGAGGAAGCTATTATGATATTTAAAAAAAATAACTGCCGCCAATGACATTCAAGTATTCATTTTACCGGCCGAATAATGTGCTGTGATTGGTTGGGCATTTTACCAGGTGCTATGCGTCATCCGTATAACGTTGATTACTTTGAGAATGTGAAAGTTCGCGATTGTTTTATCAAATAAACGAAAATCCGTTAAATATTGTTTATAAAACTGTGTTTAATGTGCAAATGAAAATGAGTGAGTGGTACAGAATGAAAAACGGTTTTAACAATAAACATAATTCATCAGAATTGTCAGTGGAAACTTCTCTTGAAATGTCAGATCCATTCAATATATTTTCGGACAATTTGAGCCCCATAGCGGCTTCAATGGTTCCTAGGAAGTTGGATTTTAGTAACGTGGATGACGAAGACGGTATACGAGACGCTTCCCCTGAACCTGCGTCTCATAGTCCGCCTTATAAAAGAGTTAAGGCTTTAAGGTGAGTATTCCGTTCATTATACTGTATAATTATCAATAATACCATGTCATTAGCTTTGCTTTGGCTTAATAAACAAGTTTGAACCTGTTAACTCAGTTTTTTGTTTTTGTTTATATAATATTAAATCATTTTATTGTTATATGATGAATTACATTGTATAGTTAGTTTTCAAATGATATAACTGAGTTGATTATGGCGAACGCCAGAAGTATGACAAATTTATATGATAACACAATTAGTGTTACTACAAAAAAATGAAATAAGTGTACAAATTTTACAAATTTTGTAAAATGTTTCTTTTGGCAAATTTAAACTTCTACCATATCTTTATGTGTACTCACCCTTTCTGAATGGGTGAACTGGGAACAGGGAGCCAGGTTCTCTTCTTCTATGGAGGAACTCTTTAAATCAGCTAAAAAATAGATATTTGCCTGAGAAGTATCATGTTATTATGTTCTCTCATAGCTTCTTGGCTATCTGAATATTATCCTGTTATATGTATAACATTTTTGTTTTTCCATGTGAAAATTACTGTTTTTGATTACATTTGTAATGAATTATAAAAAGGAGTAGAAAAAGAAGCTTTATCACCTTGTTTTTGACTAGTATCAATCATTTTCTTTAATTATGTATGTGTATATATATATGTGTATATATATATATATATATATATATATATATATATATATATATATATATATATATATATATATATATATATATATATATATATTTCCTTAATTTATGGTTCACAATTTTTGTCATAGTGGCTTCCATATAAAAGGTAAATATATGCTGTCGCAGACTTTTATTTAGAACCATTCAAGACACAATCCTATGGTACATCATGTTCGTGTAACTCCAATGGTTTAGGCAGCATATGCCAAGATAGCTCTCAGAGGCCAGATTTTTTTCTGACTTAATTGACATGTATCATTATATTATGACCAAAAAAATTACATAAAATCAATAAAAATTGTAGCTTATATGTTATTCTGGTGTATAACCTATATTACTGTAAAGTTTCATCTAAATCCATCTAGTAGTTTTTTCGTGAAAGAGGAACAAACATATCCATACTCACAAATTTTCTCATTTATAATATTAGTAGGAGTAGGATTAGTAGGAAGTAGGAAAGATATCCCAATGATAGGTATGCATACATAATTTTCTAGTGACTAACATGTCTTGACATCTTTTGG
The DNA here is from genome assembly GCA_031353405.1 of Baronia brevicornis. NCBI lineage: Eukaryota > Metazoa > Arthropoda > Insecta > Lepidoptera > Papilionidae > Baronia > Baronia brevicornis. The sequence goes on along the minus strand of JASFAT010004141.1, from coordinate 44,356 downwards.
AAGAAATTTCTTATATTATTTAACTAGTTATATGCATGACCTCCTTGTAACCTGTCTAACAACTTTCTGTTTTTCTATGTAACATACAAACTGTATATTGTTTTGGTGCTTTACTGATTTATGTTGATGATGTAAATGATGCAGTGGTAAATTGTTCACCTTCTGAGTCATAGACTGTGGGTTTGTTTCCTTCATCACAAAATAAATATTTGTGTGGCTTACAAAAGTTCACACATAGTTTGTTTGTTGTCATTTGCGCATATAGTATTGATGGCACAGGAAATCTTAGTTAAAAGCCAAATTAAATTAGAAATAAATAAGTGTAGATTTTATTTATTTTATATAGGCTTTGAATCTAGAATATCTGTTTTCTATCTAGACTACATTTATATATCTAAGGTTTTGTAATATTTTAATACTTTAGCTAACTTTTTACTGTATTTCACACTCTGGCAGCACTTTTGATTCTACCAGATTTTAGTTTTGCCAGTGGGCAACACAAATTCTGATTGGGTGGTAAGGAAAACAAAAGAAATGGAGGGCAGTTTGTGTTAACGGTTGAATAGTGTGGTTGTGCTAAATTGTAGTAAGAGAATGATACTGTTGGATTCGTATAAATTAATCAGTTGGCTAATGGTTATTGTTTAACAGAGGAAATAAATTAGATATTACGATAATCTTTGGAGTTTTCTTCTGTTCAAGCTCTTTACTTTTGAGGTATATGAAAAGCTATAATGTTATGATTATTGAATCTCGTCTCCAGTCCAAGTATTTTCTTCTATATATGCTGTCTAGCCATGATTTAAATAAACTTTAACTTCTATATTATACATAGTATTTAATATACTGTCAGTCAGTCAGTTATTAATTTTAAGTAAAAACTTTTTCATTCTTTTTTTCTCTCTTATTCTTCATTGTACTGAATGAATGAACAATGGTTTCTATACCTTGTAAACCAGGTGTCAGTTTCTTCCAAAAATGAGCAGTAATTCAGTAGTGTGACCTTATTAAAATAACAAGGGTAACTAGTGAATTCTTATCTCTCACTACTCTTTTTGCAAGTATTATGCATATTTAGCAATTTTATACATTGCAAAAATCCTTTCAAGGCTCATTGATGCAATGTTCTTCTGTCTTACTGACTTAATTTGAAAAAAATATCTCAGTCAAAATTGTCAAAATGTTCATGTAATATGTGTAAAACAAGAGTAATATTATATTGTGTAACATTTAGGAGGTTAGGTATTTGAAGCCTAATTTGATTTGGTGTTAAAAACTGATATCCTCCATTGGAATATTCAAGTGATACATTTCCTAGCACGACCATTATATTAGTTTAGTTGAAACGGTTAATAAGAATTTTAGTATGATATCAGAAGCTTCAAAAAACGAGCCAGACGTGCCTTAAAGGTGGGCAATGCTTCCGTAATGCCAGTGGTATGCGACTAGGCAACATACTTGCTCATTTGCCTTCCTGTGCCATAAAATTTCATTATTACAACTGTGTTTATGATGATAATGACTTTGCTATATTCGTTTTCTGCTGATAACCTATTGGCTTTTAGAGTTTCAATGTATTCTATGGTCGCAGCCCTTTGGCGTATACATGGTAATCTGCACAACCCACACATACCATAGTCTTGGTGCCCTGTAGAAGGGACACGTGTGTGTGTGTATAGATTTCTACAAGTTCGTCATGATACTATGATAATGACTTTCATCATCAATTTCTCCTTACATATGTGAACGATTTCGGTGGAAATCAGTTAAACTACAGTTAATCCACACAATAACAGCCGGAACATATGATTCACAGCTGACATCTGCCAATTTGGAGAAAAAAAGACGCCTACACTGAAAAAAACACCACACGTAAACACCTTGCCGGGAAAAAAATGGCGCAGAGGAACTTCCACCTTGTGCCTCGATAATTTTAAAGATCATTCTCTTTGTTCTATTTATATTGTGTAATATACGTTTGATTTTGTACGCTATGTAGTTTCTAATAAAGTCGTTTTTTTGAAATTTACAAATTTTAAGCAAGCCAAGATTTTGTATTGAAGAAAAATACGTTACGACAAATTGTAAAGTTATAGGTTATGTAATTTTCGGCAGGTATACAAAGTGTTGATTGATATGCGACTGTAATAATATCAAGTTAAGGTTGTTTCTTTTGTGTTTGAAACTTGTTTTTTTTTCTCTCTATAGAATTGCCGTTCTCAGGTGTTCTCGTATGAATAGGTGCGCGTTTGTATTTTTTTTTTTTTGGTTATTTTATTTAGTGTGCAGAGACTTGAAAGATAGGGATTAACATCTAAAAAAAATTGAAGTTCAATATGTATTATAGTATTATTTCTATATTGCTACCTATAAGTAATATTACGTAATACATAAAAATATTTTTTTATGAAACTATTAAAACCTCATTTTGAATTCTCAAACATCATGGTCAAACAAGCCATTACAACTTTTAAAAATAAATTGACAAGACGTCAATAACAAATTAGCTGCGCGCGGAAAAGAGACAGGACGATGTCTAGAAAATACCTGTACATTGCTGGAACATTTTAGAGTTTTGGGAATGCTAGAACTTTCGATTGTTTTACGTTAAAGTTTAAATACGGAAGGAAATTAGTAGAAGAGAAGAATAAATAAATAATAAATAAAGCACTATTTAAAGCCGAAAATCTTACAAATTGAAATATGTAACGAACAATCAAAGATTTTTCAGCAAAAGGCAATGGCTCAGCAATATGCTGTCCGAGACTAATATCATGCCTAATAGCCTATACATACCCAAAAGGCCGGGCAACGCTTTCGCGATTCCTGCGGTGTCGCTGTTGTCCATGGGCGCCGTTGGTTGCTTTCCATCAGGCGACACGCTTGCTCGTTTGCCCTCCTATCCCATAAAAAAAAACTAATATCTCACAGAGCACTGGTTTTCACACATTCCCTACTCCTCAAGATGGAGAAGGGTGGACATATGACCATAAGAAGTGGAAGTAAAGTGAAGGGAAGTCAAACTAGTGGCCGATTTCATTTTTTTCGATCCCCAGCTTGTAACAGTAATATGGCTTCCATTAAACAGTAATAGCTTAATGGATAAGACTTGGGACTTACGATCTTTATAATTCGTATTTTCCATTGGAATATATGTCACCGACATTGCTCTTCAAGTTAGCAGACTGAAGTGGCAATGGGCTGGACACGTTTATCGGAGAACCGACAATCGTTGGAGTAGACGAGTGCTGGAGTGGAGACCGCGACTCGGCAAACGTATTGTGGGACGCCCTCCTGCTAGATGAAGCGACGATCTGCGCAAGGCGGCTGGCAGAGACTGGATGCGTGTAGCCGAAGATCGGGCTAGGTGGCGCGCCTTGGGTGAGGCCTATGTTCGCAGTGGACTGCCGCGGGCTGATATTGGATATTGGATTGGAATATTGATGTTAACCATTTCCTAGGACAAGCATTATGAGCTAAGATGGAAAAGATCGTGAGTTCGTCACATCCATTGGTCTATTGATGTGAACCATTTCCTGGCACATCATATCTCTCTCTGGTCAATCCTTCATGTCTTAAGATCGCTGTCACCAGCTGTTCGTTAGGCTCTTCCATTTAACGACAAACTGGCTGTTTTCTTCGTGACTTTCATGGTGATTTTCTTGGCAATTTAGTGCACTGGTTTCCCGTTGCTTTCTGCACCAGACGTTTTTTTGTGGAGTTATTGATACCCCAAGGCTAGCTTGAAGCCTCTTCAGACCGGTTTCCCGGTCGGGTGTATGGTTATGCCGCCATTGCTCGGTAGCCAAAGCCTCGTCTGTTATCTAGCAGGAGGCACCCGATAGCCGCTTGGGACACACAATGATGAGGACAAACATCCGTTCTTAAGATCTGAATAAATACCTGTATGTCATAGAAATATTTATGCGGAAGCCGGAATCTCACCCACGAGTCTTGGCTCAGAAAGTGAACTTGTCAGAGTGTCATTTGGGTTGACAACTCTGGTCAGCGAGGACTGTAGTTATATAATTATTCAAAATCGTTTTGTCACTTTACAGGCTTTTCGACAGTCCTCACACGCCCAAGAGCCTCCTGGAGAAATGTTCGACGCCAACCCATCATCCACCGCGTTCCAGGCTTTTCCCACCCAAGCTTAATTGGCCAACAGGTTAGTTCATTTATTTTACAGCCCGTATATCATATAAGACGACCAATTGGTTCAGTGGCGGGGCCCTCCGCACATGGACTCGACGGTCGCGGGTTCGATCCCCGCATCGGAATAAATATATGTATGGATTTACAAATATTTATTCCGAGTCTGGTAACACCGCCAATCCGCTTTGGACAAGCCTGGTGGGACAACGTCCGTTCCTCCAGAAATGGAGAGGCCCGCGCTCAACAGTGGGACACATATGGGCTGTTAAAAAAAATATCGTATATAGTAAAGTTGACCACTTGGCCTGCCTATTTCTGGGGAAGCAGACATTTACCCACCACTCATTATCCAGTCATCTTGTTTCTCGCTAAATCCAAGTGTCAGGTGCTCCAATTTTTAAGCTGTTCGTTGGAATTGAAGTTTAGAGTCGTAGCCTTTATATTTATATATGTGACGTCACGAAGCTCATGTTCATCTTCAACCTGATCATGGCATGTCACATTTCGGTGACCCCCTTCCTTCCTCTCAACGTGTCACGTAATTTATGGATGGTCCTCATGGCTCAGGAAGCGAACATTTCGTTTTCATCTATGGATATCGTTTATAAATATAAACAATTTTATTCGAATTGTTTTTTAATTTAATAATTTTACTTGAATTATTTTTTACAAATACAGTGCAAACTTTATATAACTACCCTCAACGGAACGGTGCATATTTTGACGTTATAGATTGTTGTCGTTAAATGGAGAGAAGAAAAATCTATATTAGAAAAAAAACAAAAAGTTTATTTCAGACTAGTGTTAGTAATTACAAAAAAAACAATTCTTATTTGATCGCTATTGAGTATAGTCTGTTATTTTTGTCTGACGTCTATTGCTGCACCAGTAGTTTTGTTGTATTTATTTAATTATTTTATTCATATCTTGCGATATTGAGGCATCTTGGTGATAAAGAAAGTACTTTTCCAATAATTTAGCTGCTTCCAGAGCTTCTTCCAGGATTTGTTAGAAAGTTCGGTGTGTGTAATGCCAACAGTCGAGTTTATTACGGGCTAGGATGATAAAGCGACAAAAGATCGTACACAGCTGCGCACTTTTTACTAATTTTGGCAACTTAAAAAGTACTTTATATTATTAAATTGCTGTCGTTATTGAGAGTGGGTGTAATGCTATATAGAGTGTATCATTGTATGGGGAACAAGCTAAACCAACCAAAGCCGAGTGATATCGACGCTTTAGGGAGTTTGTCGTTAAATCGAGTGATGTTACACGGAGGTTGCGCTGTATAAATAAAAATGTTTTTTAATTTTTTCATAAAAAATATATAAATAGTAAAGGGTTAGGTGCTACAATAGAACGCCTGGCATACGCTGACCAAGGACCATTTTGTAATACCTTTTAGATTTTAATTATTTTCTTGTACAATATATTATTATTTAGGTTTCACTTTTAGCATGAAGTTTTTGTAAAAAGGAAGTGTAATCAATAAACTTTTTTATTTATTTATCCATAATTTATGGATGGCATCTTGATAAAAAGTTCCACGTAATTTATGTCTCAGGCGTACCGGCTGGTTCTAGTCACCATCTCCACCCACCGTCGGGAGACGAGGATAGTGCATTGGGCAGTCTGCCACCCGAGGAGCTGGACGACTCGCGCTTGCGTCGTCCTTTAGCCAACTTCAACCCCTTCACGCCTCAAGGTGAGCTATCATCAGCCTGGAATAGACAGATAGATATATAAATTCCTTTCCTTCTGCAGTAAGAACCCCGGATCACATATTAATTAACAGTAGATGCTTTTAGTATAATTTACAGGACATACAGATGAATAAATCACTGAATAATAAAAATTAAACAGGAGTGATTTTTAAACAGGGCTTACATACATATAGCTTCTATCACACCTTTTCCTCTTCGTACATACATATTGTAGTGATACATTAATAAATGTATCACTAATTTTATTTATTTTATTACAAAAGTACAGTTACAGACTACAGATTAAAAAAATATAAGATAACAAACATGCAAAAGAATTTAAGGTAAATCTGAAGTCCAGTTACAACTATACACAACAATTACAATTAATATTTAACAATAACAATATGAGGGATATATAATTTCATTTATATATAAAATTAGGTAGACAAACACTAAAAGAAGAAACAAAAATTAAGATAAGTATGTAAGACCATAGAGATAAGTTTTAAAAGAATTTAAACTAATATTGAAAATATCTGTGTGAGCACATATACAATTATAGCTTCTACACATTCTGCTTATAGGACTATTTTGTGTGACATTAGTGTTGAAGTCGGGCAAATTAAACAATTGTGGAGTGCGCATGGATCTCGTCGGCACCTTAAGGTGAATAGTTGGCAGCAGTTGACCCCCCAGATTACCGTTAACGATTTTATGTATGATTTAATGTATTAAAAATAAAACTTTTTATTTGAATATATTAAAAACCTTTTATGTTATATTAATTTTTGTTTGATATTCATTCATGTTTATTATCACAGGGCAAGCGTTGAATAAAAAGAAGCGAGCTCTGTCGAAGACACCTACGTTATGGGGAGAGACCTCGCCCGAGCATCCGGCCAAGCGACTGAGGGTAAATCATATTTCAGACCTTTTCTACTTTTATTTAATGCGCTGACGCCGATGTGACCCACCGGTGGGACATACTTCTCTGTACCATGGGGGTGGCGTATAAAATTAGGGTGAAATTATTTATTGGGGTATATCACTACGTAAAAGCTGTGTTGAACAGTGTAATTAATTTGACGCTACGCTCCCCCCCACGAAGCGGACCGCTTATCTGAACGTCGCCGTACCGAAAAAACCATAAAAATGCGCCGGTGGGTGTCAATGTGTGTGAATGATTTAATTGGCTCTACAGCTTCTGCATTACCGTTGGAAGGCTTCGTGACCAGGAAGCTCACAAGTTTTGGCGACGACGACATCGCCAACTCTGCTACGAACGCGGCTCCTCGGCCTTTAAACCCCGCTGAAATCCAAACCCAGCTAGCTTCAGTGGTACACATACCTAAAAAGACGACAACGCTTCCGTAATTCTTATATTGTCGCTGATGGTTATGGGCAGCGTCGATTTCGGCTTTCCATCGGGCGACACGCCTCCTCGTTTGCCTCCCTATCCCATAAAATTCCATAAAAATACCTTCCAACTGAGTCGATTAGGTCGTTGTTTAATTTTTAGTATTCTTATAAAGCAAACTAGCCTTGCCTGCCTGAAGCAGCACCTAGCTTCAGCTACCCGAGTGTTTTGGGTTTTTGCCAAATATCAGCGAAGTCTGTCCATAAATGACGATTTTAGCTTTGTATAGCGGCCTTCTTGTTTTCTCTCATTTTGGATTATTTTCTCCCCCACCCGTGTGTCCGCAATTGTCACCATGTTTCGTTCGATGGCGAACCCTGTAGGTGTTACGGTTTTGGCGGGACGTCGTCCATCTTATTACCAGGTTTAGATTTTCCAAGTTCGACTATAATTTCTCTGTCTCGAGTCCTATAGGAACATTGCCCATTAACAAACTTACCCTTTATCTTTTAGTTTCCCAAATAACATCTCAGTCAGTCAGTCAGTGAGTGGTGATGAATTTTTTTTTTATAATAACACGTTCATGCTGGGGCAAATGGGTGGGTCACGCCGTCCCACAGAACAGTCAAGTGTGACCCACCGGTGGATGACGCCGGCATGAACGTGTTAATGCAAATATGAATGTGTACGACGTTTGTACAGGAGTCAAACATATCCCGTTACAACGTGGAGTTCGTGGAGCTGGGCGTGATCGGGCGCGGCGAGTTTGGGCGCGTGGCGCGCTGCGTCAACAAGCTGGACGGCTGCGAGTACGCGCTGAAGCGGTCGCTGCGCCCCGTCGCCGGCTCCGTCGCGGAGCGCGCCGCGCTCACCGAGGTGTACGCGCACGCAGCGCTAGGGAAGCATCCGCACGTAGTACGGTTAGTAGATTGCAATGAACAATATTAATAATCTACTAGCTGACCCAGCAAACTTCGTACTGCCTCATTCAATTTGAATGTTTCAACATTAGTAAAAAAATGTGGTCAAAACTTAACAGGAACATAAACAAATCAGTAAAAAAATGAAAAAAAGAACATCAATTTTGAATTTAATTTGATTTCTGAACGACTATTAAATTTAATTGATTTCTGAACGACGGGACGAACATTAAATATTTGACAGGTAAGTATAATTTCTAAGCGAAAACGAAATTGTAGCTTTTACTATATTCCTAATATTTTTATCATATTTACTCACCTTTTAAACCTTCCCTGGACTTCCAAAAATAATTCAAAACTAAAATTAGCCAAATCAGTCCAGCTGTTCTCGAGTTTTAGCGAGACTAACGAACAGCAATTGATTTTTATACATATAGATGTATATAGATTATATATATTTTTATATATCTATATATAGCAGAGGGTCGGACCTAAGTAATATAAGCGGGCCCCATACTAATGCGGGATCGTAACGGGCAGTCAAAATTTTACTTGATTACAATCCGCTATAGGCAAACAAAGGCTGAGAAATAATGTGAGTTTTATTAATGGAGTCAGGCGTTACCTTGCGGAAATCTATCACTATATGAACAGTCAAAAGTTTTACTTAGCTAAGATCCGCGACAAGACGCGTCTTGTCGCGGATCTTAGCTAAGTAAAACTTTTGACTGTCCAATGTGAGTTTTACTAAAAAAAAGTTGATTTACTATATATCCACTCCCTTAACACATTGAAGGCGGGAGACGGGTATTCCCGCCTTTTATTTTTCCTATGGGATTTCTTTAAAAATGTCACCGCAAATAAATGAAACTAGACCTTATTTACCTGTTCACAGGTACTATTCAGCGTGGGCGGAAGACGATCACATGATCATACAGAACGAATATTGCGACGGCGGATCACTACAGCAGATGATAGAGAAAGGACCCCTGCCGGAGAGTGAGCTGTTGCTACTTCTCGCTCACATAGCTGATGGTTTAGCGTGAGTATATTTAATAAGTCGAATGGATAAATATGCTTGTGGTTTGGCATACTTTCACTGCTTCCTTCACACTCATCGTTCTCCTCATGCAAGCTCGCCGGTTGAGGGTACTCTTGACCTGGCCTTTCCTAAAAAGTTCGATACATTTACTATTTGCTCAAGGTTTTTCTTCGCCTTTTATGAAATAAAGATTATATGGACAGTCAAAAGTTTTACTTAGCTAAGATCCGCGACAAGCAAAACAATAACAAAAAATTAATAATGTGTGTTTTTCTGCTGGGTTTGGGGTGACGTAAGTTTTGACACACCTGTATCGCCCACATGTTGTTTTCTTACATTGTGGGTGGGGGTTGTTTATATAAGGCGCCCGTTGTAATGGCGGGTCACTTTTCGGTTGTCTTGCGTAGAGTCTACTATACCTGAAGATGCCTCGTGTTGGGGCGAAACACGTGTCGTGTACAAGATGGAAAAGTGATAGTGTGTGTTTGGCGTTGTGTATAGTGGTTGGTGGGTGGAGAGTTGATGGCCGATTTTTCGGTAAGTTTTTGGTTTAAGTTCCAAATAAATCCACTAAACCCAACGGAAAAACACACATTATTAATTTTCTGTTATTGTTTTGCTTGTCGCGGATCTTAGCTGAGTAAAACTTTTGATTGTCCACATAGTGATGGATTTCCGCAAAGTAACGCCTGACTCCATTAATAATCCTAGAAATAAAGATTGATGTATGTAGGTACAACTTAACGCCTTTATTGTAACAATTTAAGACAAGATTTTTTATTTCTTTCTTTTAGTCGAGTTTCTTTATTTGCATCTTAACGTAAAATAAAATTATATTTTATACCATTTTGTAATCTTTATTAACTGGGCATATTTTTGAAATAGTTGGCCGCTTAGGTCTTCATACTTTTTTTTCATGAAAGGCTCTCAAACTTCTCTGTATATATTTTATTTTACTATTATATAAAACTGCATTACCACTGACTGATTGACATGTTATTTCGGAAACTGTAAGAGATGGAGTGTGAGTTTGTTCAGGAGAAATGTTCGGATACGTCTCGAGGCACACGAATTGCATTCAAACCTCGAACATCTTGACCTGGTGAAAAGTCGCCCGACGGCCCGCGCAAACCGTAACACTTACCGGGCTCGCTCTCGAACAAAAAATGGTGCCAATTGAAAAAATGCGATTCGGCCGAAAACAAGATGGCCGCCATACAAGCCGAAAATCGCCGTTTATGAATCTATATCGCTCAAAGTCGGCATCGGGGGGTCTATGGGACTGACAAATATTTCTGCATACTCGGAATTCGCCTCCGAGCCTTCCTTCTCGATTTCCATACAACGCATTTTTCGACGGCACGCGAAAACGAAACGCGATAGCGGGGTGGTGCTCGAACAAACATCGTTCGGGAACTCGAGGCCCTACCACAGGGTGCAAAATTTCCTCCCCCCCGCCCCGGAAAAATAGTCCCCAATATATGGACAGTCAATAGTTTTACTTAGCTAAGATCCGCGACTAGCAAAACAATAACAGAAAACTAATAATGTGTGTTTTTCCGTTGGGTTAAGTGGATTTATTTGGAACTTAAACCAAAAACTTACCGAAAATCGGCCATCAATTCTCCACCCACCAACCACTATACACAACACCAAACACACTTATCACTTTTATCACTTTTGTGTGTTGTGTTTCGCCCCAACACGAGGCATCTTCAGGTATAGTAGACTCTATGGAAGACAACCGAAAAATTTTCGACAATCTAAGACTTTTCGCTTTAAACACACATTATTAATTTTCTGTTATTGTTTTGCTTGTCGCGGATCTTAGCTAAGTGAAACTTTTGCCTGTCCACATAGTGATGGATTTCCGCAAAGTAACGCCTGACTCCATTAATATTCCCCAATATATAATTTCAATTTGTCTGTGAACAGGTACATACACTCGAAGCAGCTGGTGCACATGGACGTGAAGCCGGCGAACATATTCGTGTGCGGGGCCGACGGGGGGGACGCGCTCGACTCGGACGACGGCTACGACGACGACGAGCCAGCCCACCACCACCAACTCACGCACAAGTACAAGATCGGTGAGTGTGCGTCGATCGAGTGACGAGCGACAGGATCGCATCGCATCAGTACCGACACTGAGATCCTACATCCTACTTCCTACTAATATTATAAATGCGAAAGTTTGTGAGTGTGGATGTGTGTTTGTTACTCTTTCACGAAAAAACCACTGGACCGATTTGGATGAAACCTTACAGTAATATAGGTTACACATCGGAATAACATATAGGCTACAATTTGTAATGATTTTATGTAATTTTGGTCGTAATATAACGATACATGTCAATTAAGTCGGAAAAAAATTTGGCCTCCGAGAGCTATCTTGGCGTACGCTGCCCCAACCATTGGAGTTACACAAAGATGATGTACCGTAGGATTGTTTATCTTGAATAGTCCTAAATAAAAGTCCGCGACAGCGTATATTTAACTTTTATGTGGAAGCCACTATGACCAAAATTGTGAACCATAAATTAAGTAAAAAAAAAAATATATATATTTATTTAAAATGATCTGTCACGAAATTAAATGTGGCAGAGCGAATTCCACACGAGCGAAGCCGCGGGCAAAGGTTAGTATTTAATAATTTTGAACGACGATTTGACTCAGTGGCATGGCCCTCCGCCCGCGGAGTCAATGGTCGCAGGTTCGATCCCCGCATCGGAATAAATATATGTATGGATTTATAAACGTTTATTTCGAGTCTGGAAACCCCTCAATCCGCATTTCTTTTCCTGCTCATTTCTTTCTTCTCTATCCTTTCCCTTCCTTTCCGCCAATCCACGGTCTGCCGTGCCATTGGCTACGTGGCTAGGGGCGAGCTTAATCGCAAGCGTGCCGACCGTCCCGGGATCGGGCTCCCTCGGATACTGTGGTGCCTTACCTCAGTATGCAGGGCTCTGCCGGGGTTGACCTCCATCCTCCCTTGTGGCTCCCTAAGACGAATTTAATATATCTAATTTGTTGAAAATGACGGCGACGTGGTTCGTCACCCGTCACGTCCTGATTCTCCCGAGGGCGAAAAGCGAATAATGGAGAGCTGTTTCGCTACGATGAATGTGAGAGGAAGGATGGATGAAAAGGTGGATGAGTGTGAAGGAAGCAAGGGTGGTTTTTGGGATTGTAGCGGATGGAGATCTGTGGTCTCTCCCTAACCCTACAGGGAGACAGGCGTCAACAGGAGAATAACTGACAAATGTTACTGGAATGTTCATCACATATATTTATTCAGGTTACAACGAATATATAGAGTATTCTATTGTTTTTAGTCATATACCGTATATTATATGAATATATATATATTTTTTTCATTAGGCGATCTTGGCCACGTGACGTGCATATCGTCTCCAGCAGTAGAAGAAGGCGACTGCAGGTACCTCCCTAAGGAAGTGCTGCAAGACAACTTCACGCATCTGACCAAAGCCGATATATTTGCATTTGGTAAGTAAAATTATATATCAACATCCTCTCTCTGGTCGATCCTTCATGACTTAAGATCGCGATCACCAGACATCACCCAGCGGACTTGTTCAGCTTCAGTTGGTCGGACCATCTCATCGGGGATCTACCCCTGGATCTTTCTCCCTCAACATTTGCACAGATAATCAATTGCTCCAAGTTTTCATCTTGGCGGCGGATAATGTGTCTAAAATAACTGAGGATACGGCGTCGGCATATCGTGGACGTAGATCGATATAAGATAATTTTATGTATAATTATACTTTGTATTGTTTAGTGGTTTTGCTTAAATAATCCTAATTTGGCATATACTAACATAATAAAAATGGAAACCAAAGTTGTTATTTCTATAAACTGCAACTTGGCTACGTGGTAATAGACTTCTAAATCCAGGGGGCTTCAAATCTTAATCGAAACTAAAAATTGTTTTAAAAAATACAATAAATAGTTTTCTGGTCTCCGAATAGTATTTGTGTAAGATGCCGTCTATAGGCGACGCTCGTATATAGAGGTCGTCACACAGATGCCGTCTATAGGCGACGCTCGTACATACAGGTCGTCACGCAGATGCCGTCTATAGGCGACGCTCGTACATACAGGTCGTCACGCAGATGCCGTCTATAGGCGACGCTCGTACATACAGGTCGTCACGCAGATGCCGTCTATAGGCGACGCTCGTACATACAGGTCGTCACGCAGATGCCGTCTATAGGCGACTCTCGTACATACAGGTCGTCACGCAGATGCCGTCTATAGGCGACGCTCGTACATACAGGTCGTCACGCAGATGCCGTCTATAGGCGACTCTCGTACATACAGGTCGTCACGCAGATGCCGTCTATAGGCGACGCTCGTACATACAGGTCGTCAAGCGGGTGTCGTCTATGGTCGACGTTCTAGCGAAAGGGCTTAGAGCATGCGATGGAATGAAAAAAAAAATTGTTCCTTGTTCTTTGAGCACGCATTAGTTAGCTCTATGCATAGAGCTCTATCCAAGAGATACAGAGCAATTTTTACCTAGCATCACATTTCAGTAAATTTTTCCAGTCGGATCTTCGTTTAGCTTTACCCTCCAGCCCCTCACACCGAATGCCTGTGAGTTATCATCGACTCCATCTCCATCGATTTGGATTGAATTTTTGGATGTGAATAACTCCTACAGATCTTCGTAACATAACTTGTCCTTGTTTCTTTCAGGTCTGACATTGTTTGAGGCTGGCGGAGGTGGACCGTTACCCAAAAATGGGCAAGAGTGGCACGACCTAAGGGACGGCAAGTTGCCCGATTTGCCCAAACTGTCAAGGGAATTCAATGAGCTTTTGAAAGTGAGTATGCATATGTTTTATTTTAATTATTATTTTTTACAACTAATCGGCTTGGTGGCGAATTTACCGTTTTCCGCCCCCCCCCCCTGGTGTGACGTCACATCCTTCCCAATTTTACATTCAGAAATTATATTAAAATAAAACAGCACTTCTAAAATTATTTATATATTATATTTTTCTTAAACGTTGATCGAATTGGCTGTCACGAAGCTTGTGATTCGCCCTACTCCCTTTGGTCCCACACATATCACACTTTGTTTATACCCCCTCCCCTACCTTAAAATTTTAAATATAAACTTATTTGGCGATTTTAAGAAAATGGTGCACCCGGATCCGGCCCAGCGACCGTCGGCGCAGCGTCTCCGACGTCACTCGCTCCTCCATCCCTCCGGCAACAAGAGCAAAGCGCAGCTCAGACGGGAGCTGGCGGCTGCGAGGCTCAAGAACGAGCTGCTCGCCAGGAAACTGCAGGAGGCTGCCAGGTAACAATCCCATGATATGACCTGATTCCGTAATAGTTCTAGGTTAACTATGACTTTAGTGTACGTCCTGTCATGGTTTATTAACGCTCGATGAAAAACCCCTCCACTTTCCTATTCAGAAAAAAATATACTGCGTCGAATGGTCCAATGTTTGGGCCTCCGGAACTCAGCCGCTCAACGTACGAAGCTGTAGCTAAGCTCACTCAGACGCCGGTTTTCTGCGGGAGTGTGGTACTTCCCCGGTCGAGCCGGCCCATTCACGCTACAGACAAATACTATGCCATTCTTGACAAAGTATTCGTCTGCAGCGTGGCTCTACCGCTACAATTAACTTTGAAGAACACGTGTTTAACTTATTGTTACTTTAATTTGCAGATGTATAAAATCGTTGACGCCCACCATTGTCGCGAACCAGGAATCGGCCAAATTCCGCACCAGATCGGCCAAGCGGTTGCAGAAGCCGAGGGTGGAAACGCAGAACATCGATATAAACCAGCTTGAGACGTCACCGATCAGGATAGAAAGACAAACAGAGCGGAGGGGTAAGAAGCTGTAATTAACGAGAACGAACAAGGATTGTCGTAAATACAAATATAATTCTACCGCTATGTCAGTTTAAGTATTTATCACATAGTTTATTAACACTTGAAAAATGTTAAGTTTTAACGTGTCTTAACTCTTTGGTTTTCTTTTTGCTATGAAAGAGAACAATAGATGTTAGACTTTTAAGTTTTCATACGTAAAATATGTCTGTATATACTGATAAACTCCTAATTTATATACAAAAATAAATTACAATGCGTTTTCTAAAGTTCCCTATAAAGATCGTAATTCTATTCACGATCCCGCCAGAGGTCTCTGAATTCATATTTCCCACTGAATAAAAATATTAAAAATGCCTTTTTCCATTTGGCCTTAGTCCTCAATTTCTTATATACAATACAATTATCATAACCTGTGTAAGATGTTCATTTGTATTAAATCATAACTTTTCGTGTAATAAATATGAGTGAACAAGATAAAATTCAAAATTACTCGGTGTTTATAATTCTAAATTTGCTTCGCAGGAGAAAACTGCACTCACATCTACTAATTATTGAAACTTACCTCGATTACCATTGGGTTAACTTTTGAAACATCCTTCCACCTACAATAATTAATATTAGTTAAAAATATATATGCATCCTATTAAATCAGCAAATCATAATTTGCATTGGTTTTTTTTAATTATTCGTACGAGTGAGGTGGAAATTTTGTTTTTCCATCCGACCCATGTCCAACTGCATGCAGGGTCAAGTGGTGAAAGGCAACCAAAAAAAAATAATCATTGCTTTTATCCATAATTATTGATTGATGCTTCTTGACTCAAATAATATTTGGAACAATTTGATTAATTTTTTCTTTTTGAAGGAAATTAACCA
Organism: Baronia brevicornis; assembly: GCA_031353405.1. Taxonomy (NCBI): domain Eukaryota; kingdom Metazoa; phylum Arthropoda; class Insecta; order Lepidoptera; family Papilionidae; genus Baronia; species Baronia brevicornis. Next base: position 28,423 of record JASFAT010004141.1, on the reverse strand, counting down.
TTCATACACGAGATTTTCTTCAAATCTCATTCATGATTTGAGTTCATTAAACATATTTATAACAAATAAAAAATGGAAATTAATAGAATAACGAGACTGAGTGTTCATATAAACCTCGACTATATGACATTGTGCCAAGGGCTGTTTTCTCATCTCTCAATAGCGAAGACTGTAATGAGTCATCCGTCTTGTCTCTCATAGCAGCAACTGATTGTAGATTTAGATATATCTCTATACCTTTTAAAAATATCTCACCTGCAAGATTCCAAAGAGCAGTCTCTTCTACTGCTAAAAGCATGGACCTATAATATTTTTAATGAAAGAGAATATATCCTTTCTGTTTGATTTTTAACTGGTTGGTAGTTGATGTTACATAGCTGGGGTTTTTACGAGGAATATAATTTTCACTGACGCCATAGGCAAAGTAAATCAATCCAAGCACACCTACTGTATGGGAATGGTCGATATGAATAAAATATAAATAATAAATATGTTGACTATTTTCGGATAAACCTTTAAATCCATTTATAAGTACCTAATATAGCTTAAAATATTTAAATTTCACTCCCAACGCCAATCACGTGGTTTGAGAACAAGTGACGTAATGCACTGTAGCGTTTGCTGTTACTTGACTTGAGACGATAGTCAAATTTTGATTTTTAAGCAAATAATAGCCGATCAGTCAAAAATTACTAAAAAATATTGTTTTTTAGTAGTTTTGATAGATCTGCTATTATTTTTTGAAACTGTAATAAGCAGTGAAAGTTCAAAATTTGATATTGCCAATCCTGACTTTATAAAACTTGCCTTTGCCTTTATGCAAATAAAAACTATATTTGCCAGCCAGTTAATATTAAAGAACAAAAAAGAAGATGGTTTTATAAAATGAAGTGTAAAACCAAATGACATCTCAGATAAGTTTTCGACCCCATGTCTCACACGTTTTGCTAGCGATTAAACTATTTTTCACAATAATGGCTCTAAATTAGGAATCCCTCTATATTGACCGTCATTACAAGATACAAAAATAGACAGACACCCAGACTTGGCCTAAATACCCCTTAGTCAAGTTAATGTTCCTTCCACTGTAAGTATCGGACTAACTACATATGTTGTTTTATTTAATAAATAAATAATTACACAGTTTTATTAGTAATACAGTTATTGATATCCAGTAGTGGATATTGGCCATCCTGACATATGAGGGCTGGTGGGGACAACATCCCTCATGTGTCAGAGCGAGTGTTATGGGGGGGACTCCAAGCTTAGCAAATTTGGGGGTTACAGATTGGCTGCCCATTATGGTCTCTGCTAAGCAGCACTTATCACATCTTACATATAAATAAAACTTACACTGATGGGAGTTTTACATGGTGATACTAACTCTGTATGAAATGGTATCTACTTCTATCGTTGGAAGTATTGTAATCCAATTTGGGACTTGTATAGACTGGGAAATAAAATTAAAAAAAAAAATAATTCGCAATACAGCAATTTCAAAGTATTTTTTAAAATTAAATAGTAGTGGGTTTCCATGTGAAATTAGAAAAAAAAATTAGTTTTCTTTGTCAGTTAAACGGGTCAGAACTAACACTCGGTCACACGATTCAGACGACTGAGTGTAACTATCTTGACATATCGATTGAAAATTGACTTTATTTTATTGTAATAAAGTAAGTGCCTTGAAAATGATACATGTATGTGATTCAGTGTGCTTTTCTCTCGCTAATAATATCGAATTTAAAGAAAACATGTACTATTATGTTAATGTGTGATTTATAATTGAATGTTGTTATGCAAAAGTGAACAAGCCACGAGTTGCAGAATTAAAATAAATGATGGTTTACACATTAGTAATGAAATCAGTCTACTGAACGCTGATATCCTTCTATCCTAGTTCTTCTGAAAAGGGACTGGCAACCATAGATCCAGAGATCTCATTCTAATAATGTTTGTGTCTGTAACTCAGACAAGCCGTCGTAGACAAGGTTGGTTTTGATTTTAAAATAGTTTTATCATCACCCGGGCAGTCTGAATTATCAGTATAAATTGCTTGCCCACTACAAATGGTTGATAAAATGTGTCTGGGCTCGCTTGCAACCCAAGTTGAATTTATGAATGATGACACACATATTCATCATTCATTCGTTCGTTCATATGTTAAAGTCATTCAACGGCTTGAATAATTCTCCAACAGTGGATTGAATCAGTTTTGCATAACCACGTCCGTGGGGTGACCATCAACTTCGGATATAATTCTTCCATTTTCTCCCTTAATGTGATATTTTTTCGGAAAATTAGGTAGTTCTTAGATGTAAGTATCAATTTCGGACCGGTGTTTAATCTCTTTATTTTTGTTATTTTTTAATAGTTTCAAAATTACCTTCATTCATAACTCTATTGTAATGTCAAATTAGATTTTTGATTAGGTAGTTTGTTTTTTTTTTTTTCTAATATACATGCTCTAAATAGTGTGATGTACTAACCATTATATTTACTTGTAGCATTTTGCCTTTTCAATATTCCTTGATGTTTAAAAGTACAAAAATATAAGTGTGAAACGTGTATTCCTAACTTAGCTGTCGCAGTTTTTATAAATGTATAATTAGTTATTACTTTAAACGTAAAAGTAATGAGGAAATTTATGTAAAAGTTTATATTAATAATAATTTTGTATAGTTGTAAAAAATATAACAGTTTTTTTTTTATATGTGAATGCTTTTTATTTTTAAGGTTATGGAATGCGGTGACAGATAGTCAAATATAATAAGACGTCTTGTATAATCTGTAGCCGTCGTAACGAGTGAAGTTGTCTGCGAGAAGCAAACACAAGTAACAAAGTATCGTCGCTGTCATTGCTAAATATATCAAAGTGAAACATAACGTATATCTATCATTGTTTTTAAATAACCATAATATTGAAAGCACCCTATTCTGTGGACAGTCAGAACTTTTACTTGGCCAAGATCCGCGACGAGCAAACAAAAACAGAAAATTATTAATGGAGTCAGGCGTTACTTTGCGGAAATCCATCACTGTATGGACAGTCAAAAGTTTCACTTAGCTAAGATCCGCGACAAGCAAAACAATAACAGAAAATTAATGATGTGTGTTTTTCCGTTGGGTTAAGTGGATTTATTTGGAACTTAAACCAAAAACTTACCGAAAATCGGCCATCAACTCTCCACCCACCAACCACTATACACAACACTAAACACAACAAACACACATTATCACACAAAAAGTGATAATGTGTGTTTGGTGTTGTGTATAGTGGTTGGTGGGTGGAGAATTGATGGCCGATTTTCGGTAAGTTTTTGGTTTGAGTTCCAAATAAATCCACTAAACCCAACGGAAAAACACACATTATTAATTTTCTGTTATTGTTTTGCTTGTCGCGGATCTTAGCTAAGTAAAACTTTTGACTGTCCATATAGAAACAGAAAAATAATGTGTGTTTTCTAGTGGAAGAAGTGGATTTACGGGGAATTTAAACTAAATCTTACCGAAAAATAAATATATTCATTTGCAAGCAACTTATTTTATCGACGTAAAAAAGCGAAAACGCTGTAAACGACAAATTAATAATGCAAAAAAAAATATTGCATATTCTGATCAGAGAAAACACTACATATCGAATGGTCTGAGTGTCATATCTCTACGACCAATATAAAATATAGTACATCGTTGAAACTGATTGTTTTTGGATAATCAGATATATTAATGGAGTCAGGCGTTACTTTGCGGAAATCCATCACTATATGGACAGTCAAAAGTTTTACTTAGCTAAGCTTAGCTTGTCGCGGATCTTAGCTAAGTAAAACTTTTGACTGTCAAAAGTTTTACTTAACTAAGCTTAGCTTGTCGCGGATATTAGCTAAGTAAAACTTTTTACTGTCCATATAATCAGATATATTTTTATTTCACAAAATCTTAAGTTTTAATTTTGCGGTTTACTAAGTTTTTGCTTTTTTTGTGTCAATATTAAAATATTGGGGTAGCTATGAAACCTTAAATGATTTACAGATAAAACAATTCTCCTACGTATATACAATAAACATATTTTTCACATGGCAGCCAGCGATGACGTATCGATTCACATTATTCCCTCCTATATTTGCTTTATGTTATTTCACGTGTATTTAATAATGTAGTTAGTAATAATATAATATTAAGTGTATCTAACAAAATCATTTACCCGATTAACAATAAATATGTTTATTATCTGTGCTTGTTTAACAAATTATTTGAATCGTAAGGTTATAAATAATATTAGTGTGTTTTTCGTTAATTTTTAATGAAACAAAATTAATTATCAATTTCACGATAAAAATAGATCTAGATTACGAATCAAACCAGTGCCTTTATAGTTATTTTCCAGTTTTAGTCGTACGTTGTAATTTTAAAACTATTACCTTGTATAATTTACATATAATGATAATTAATGCCTTCAATACATTTAATTCAAAATTTACTTTTCATTGGACAGGGCGGTGATTTGATTTTAATGTTTTCCGATTGCAGAATTGGCTTTTCAACCATAATTACTATTTTCAAACAAAGGAATATTTGACCTGTGATTTAACCCTTATCAGTCGTAAGTCACCTCTCACGTGACAACAGTACTATGTCGCCGCGGTCGTAGGTCACGCGGGAGGTGACAAGACGAGACACGTCGAAACTCGCTCCGTGTGAAATGCAAAAAAGCACCATTGCCTCATTAGTTTAATATCCTTGACAGAGCAATTGACATCTCCAGTTATACATTCATTTTCCAATCATTTTTTAATATATATAGAGCCTAAAAATGAATAAAGTCAATAAAAACTGTATCTGTAGCTACAACCTAGCGAGAATCACGTGTAAATAGCTAACGAACGATAAGGGTTCATGTAAATATGGTCCTTTGTTACGTTCCTTCTTTGTAAGTAATAGTTGAGGTTGAATAACCTACGGTTGTCTGGATGAAATCGCTATTGGCGATAGGACCGCCATTTGTATATATATATATTATAATCATTATTTGTATTACTTTGTTTTTGGTGTAAGATAACGAATATACCTATCTATCTATTATATTTTGTGCCAATTTTTGTCCGATGTCAATTGATGAAGTAATACAAAACGTAGTGACCATTTTATAATAGTATTTTGAATCACTGAAAATAGATTTCAGGTTCATCCCAATCACTAGATTCCGATTATAGAAAATTCTCGAAATAAATGGTGCAGTAAGAATTGTAATCCATGGACTTGCCCTGTCCTAAATCAATTTTTTTTTTAAATAGTGTATAGTTGCCTTTTACATTTACAATTTTAGTGATATGCTTAGTCGTACATTTAAAATAAGAATTATTATATATTATTATATTAATTTAATCGCATATTGAGTATATAATTTACGTTAAAAGCAACCGACATGGTGGGTTGTACCATTAACTAGTAGGTGTGTGGATCTCAACTGTCTAAAAAAAACTTCATTAATTAATTAATACATATATTATAATATTAAATGAACAGGTATTATTTGTAATGGTCAAATCAATCGAAATTTGTATATAGTTATATTAAAAATAGCGGTCCCTATCATCATAATTATTTATAATATTAGACAAAATACCTATTCATTCAAATTCCCATTTATAAATTAAAACATTAAATTAACGATATAGTGCCCGGCTATAATTATATAAATATATGCTTTAGTTCCAGAAGCGACGATCGGTCATCATCGGCTATCTTCGCTTTTCTCGTGTTGTCTCTGTCACTCATTCGACAGGAATAGAGAGAGATATATATGTAAAAACTATAACCGAATATAAATATTCGACCATACAACGACGATACAAGTACACAGTAACTATATAAGTAACAGAAATTTATGAATGACAATGACAATTCTAGAAATGACTGTAATTCGCTATACGAGTAAGAGAGATAACAATACGAGTAACAGAGATAGCAATACGAGTAACAGAGATAGCAATACGAGTAACAGAGATAGCAATACGGGTGACAGAGATAATGTTATATGAGTAACAGAGACAACACCATATGAGTAACGAACAATGCTCCGTAAAGCCGATAAGTGTGTATATATGAACTTCTGTAATTTTTATGGCCGCGTACTGTACATTTTTTTTCTCGATGTCTGTTTAGTAATTTTTCTCCTACGCACTTTGTTCTGTAATACATAACATTTGATTACGTGACTACTAATTTTCTTCTATTTTATCTGTTATCTCGTTCAAAAACAACTTTTGCTAGAGTGAGAAATGGATTTTTGGTCCACTAATGTCAAAGCGCGTACAATTTTCTTCTATCGCCCTAGCGAATCTATTTTTGGGCGCCAAAATACATATAAATAGAAGAATATCCATTGTGCATTAAGATATAGCCCAAAATAAAACACAGGTAAACTTTATCAAAATTTCTATTTAGTTTAAGATTATCTATCCGGTTATTCGAATATTGTATTAAAATTATACTTTCCATGTTTTAAGGTTAAATTAGTTTCGAATGTTACGTTGTTAGGTTCATACTAATATGTTTTGTTTGCGCGATTTGACCAAAGCTGATGATGGACCGAAGGACTTGTGAATACTATGTTTTGTACATTTGATATTAAATAAATATTGGAATAAATGTGCTTGTTTCGATTTCTGATGTTATTACTTTTATCACCTTTTTGTGTCAAAGATTCCATTTTACTCTCTTATTCCCCTCCCATTCTCATCAACGTGTTCGCAGTGCCCCTTTTTGTAGTTGTCTATCCAATATCAGCCCGCGGCAGTCCACTGCTGGACATAGGCCTCACCCAGTGCGCCACCTAGCCCGATCTTCGGCTACACGCATCCAGTCTCTGCCAGCCGTCTTGCGCAGATCGCCGCTCCATCTAGCAAGAGGGTGTCCCACACTACGTTTGCCGAGTCGCGGTCTCCACTCCAGCACTCGTCTACTCCAACGATTGTCGTTTCTCCGACAAACGTGTCCAGCCCATTGCCACTTCAGTCTGCTAACTTGAAGAACAATGTCGGTGACTCTGGTTCTCCGGCGAATTTCTTCATTTCGAATTCTGTCCAACCCCGAGCATAGCTCTCTCCATAGCCCTCTGAGCGACTGAGCTTGGCGAGGAGACGGACTGTCAGTGTCCATGTCTCGGCACCGTAAGAGAGTACGGGCAGGACGCACTGGTTGAAGACTTTTGTCTTTAGACTTTGTGGTATGGCCGACGAGAAGACTTGACGAAATTTCCTGAACGCTGCCCAGCCCAACTGTATCCTTCTCTCGGCTTCTTTCTCGAAGTTGTCTCCGTCCAATCGCACTATTTGGCCAAGGTAGACATATTGCTGGACAACTTCGAGAACTTTACCATCGATCGTGGTCGGTTCTGGCTCAATATGGTGGTTTACCTTTATTTTAGTTTTATCCAAATTCATAGCCAGACCGACCAGTCTGGAGGACTCATTTAGGCCGTTTAGCATTGCTTGTAGTTCTTGCAACGATTCTGCCAAGATCACGATATCATCGGCAAAGTTGTCTATAATCGGCCTTAATTACTTTTCTTTTCTGTGATGACAATTAGTTATAACTATTATGCCAGTGTCGAGTTAAATACGATAACATCAAATCTCTTGGAATATAACTAGTAAACTTATTACGTTACGGCTTGATAAAATGGTGGCTATTCTACCAAAACCTTCCATGAATTTTTTCAGTCAATTTAAAAAATTGCGATACACGCATTTATTTCATATTACTTCACTTATATGCCTTAATCGAACTATATTATATAATACACTAATTAAATAATGAAATAAATAAACAATTAAATAATGTTACAGATAATAATATATATAAGTAATAAAAACACAACATCACTGATGTAAGTTGGCGGGAAAAATCTTGGTTACTTACTACAAGAAGACTCGTTTGGTAACTTGCCATAAAAAATAGAGTAAAAGAAAATGAGATATAAATAAGTTTACTTTTAAAATAACTTAAAATTAAAGTGATAGGATTTGAATGCAAGTCTTACAAATGTACTGGCCAGTTTGTTACGTTAGGTCTATTAAAACCTATTATAGACAATAACAGTTAACTTAAAGCTGATAATAACATGAAATAATAAAAAGGAAAAAATAGACAACGTTATTGATGTAGATTGGCGGGTTAGTCCTTATTGTAATAAATGTTATTTCATCGTTCCAGTTTCAATACTATCCTACTTGACAACAGATGGCGGTATTTTTTTATTTTAATATACTACAGATTATGGCAATATTAAAATTTACTAAAAAATATATTAAATAAGAGGATTACAATAATAATAAGTAAGGAAAACAACAAATAGTTTAAAAACCAAACTATTAAATAAAATGGGTCCTTTGAAAAGCATTGACTTCCGTAACCGGTTTTATAAATTTCCATATATAATGACAAACCGTGAAGAATTTGAATAAAAAAGTAAAACTAAACCATTAAATCCGCTCTAACTGCGCCAAATTACCGATCCTAAATAAAACGATATAAATATAATTATGACAAAACGAAATCTCCGTGACTAATATACAAATGGGAACCGTGATGAATTGGACAAAAGATGGCGTCACGTGTGGGCAGTTTGTCGATGAAATGTGTATCAAACTGTCAACCGCATGCGATCGTGAATTTTTTATGGCTTGATATACAAAGTTAAAAAGATATTTTTTTATTTGTAAAGTTTGATCTTTAATAATAAATAAATTTTGAGTTTGAAATTCAGAATATTATTATTTACTAATTTCTGGTAGCTTTCTTGCGCAAATCGTCACTCGATCTAGTCGGAAGACGCCTTAGGCGAGTTTACAAATCAACGAATCGTTATTTTTGCAGGATCGTGATTAGGTATTTCTCTTTTATTTTTAGTGGCAGTCTAAATTGTATGATCGAATATGAATATATAATAATAATTATACGCTCACAAATCGTGAAAAATCTTGAATAAATCCTAAAATTTCGAATATCATCATTTCAATGAATCATCCAAATCATTTGACAGATCGTTTTTTTTTTACCAAATAAGAATCTGAGGTATAAAATTAGTCTTCCTAACTGGATGGAATTTATCAATCGTGACTTTTGTCACTGACGAAGCGAATTGTATCACAATTCAGTATGTGTGGTAATAATGTGAACATTTATTTGTCTTATCGAAACGTAATTACGAATGTGTGAACAAACTCTTACACTTCATTCTACATTCTCTACTCCACCACTCGTCTACTTCAAGTTGTCGTTTCTCCGAATTGACACAACCACCTCCCCATCCCTGACATAGTATGTTTTGATAAGACTAAAATTGACGAGAGATGAAAGGATCTATGTATATAACACCAAGTGTTATGGTGATCTTATATGAGGCCTAGGATGAAATTTGCCCCGTAAAACATTTCTTTAATAATAATCCCGATATGGAAAACTAATCCGCAGCCCATGATTCACAAAGAAAAATAATTCGTTACTGCCTCATCGTACTATAGGATGTCCGGTGACAAAATTAAATTTTCAAACATAAATAACAAAGTACAAAGGCTATAAATAAAATATAATATTTTTTACGAAGAAAAGTGCGTGTTTTACTATAATAAAAATGTTGATCGCCACGTCGGGCACACTCTAGCCACAGTAGTCTGTGCCGCTCATTAAAGTAGATACGTATTAAGAAGAAAAGCATATCTTCAGTGATATGTTGTTTTAGTCTTGAGATGGTTCGTGGGTTTGTTTCATAGACTTACTTTTTTACTTTTTAGGTCCAGTGAGTGAGAACCGCCGAGCTGGGTAGCCAAAGAATATCGCCGAAACGGCTTATTGATTTGTTAGGGAATATATCATGAAAAAAGTCTATTCTCTCTCTCTCTAGTAGTGTGAATCGTGGCGCCATCTAGTTGAAACCGTGCGTGAAGTTAAGGCGGGATGCTCTCTCAATACTGACAGAAAATAATCGGTAAGTATGCGTTTACTGATTATTCGACTTATAACCTAATTCTGCAACCGTACTCCCTATATATAGCATTTATGATAATACGAAAGAGATAAATTGTAATTTAGTTTTATTTTGACATCACCCCTTTTACCAACTGCGCGTGTCGAATGTAAGTAATTGCATAAATATGGCCCCGGTGTGGGACAGTGGGGTTGCTAATTGGCGTTAATATGAAAATTCTGTTTGCGATGTATACAATTCGCTGTTATTTAAGACATCAGAAAGAGGATACATTAAAACACCATAGGTGACCAATAAGTTTGTCCTTCAATGAAGTCTCCCCTATGGGATCATTGTGATTGAAATAATTAAATGATTTGTTTCATTTATAAAGTTATCTATATTTGGCTGAAGTCTCAATAACCAATGCATACTTAATAAAAAAAATCTGCGTGTAATCAATTTTCCTTTCAATTCTAATTTGACAAAAGAATAATGTTCATCTTTTTATTAAAACAAAACAATTTCCAACTTACTACTATGATAGTAATAATGGTTTTCGAATGGTAAATATCACCCCGGTTACGTCGTTTGAATTCTAAACGAGTAACCAATAACGAATAGGGGGTGTGGCTAATTTGAAAATCGGAACATTTTTTCATCCGGCTACCTATATGTTGGACATTGGCATACAAATGTAGGCCAACTGATTTGCTGTATTGTTGGTAACAAATATTGGCACAACGGAATCAAATAAAAAAAAATATCTTCAAAAGCTTGCGTTGGTCTATTGCTGGACACAGAATATTTAATCTGTGCAATGTGATCATCGACTAGACGCATCCAGTTTCTGCCAATCACATAAATTAAGTGCCCAGCACTAGTTGATGTGGAAACAACACGTGATCAAAAGCTAGTTCCTTTAATTCTGTATAAGTTCTTGGTTTTTCTCTTTTTATTCACTCTTCAATTTCTTTCTCTATGATATTAAATATAAAGTTGTCATAACGAACCAAATGCCCACTAATACTTCCCCTTCTATTCTTAAATAAGTGTAAGATTTGTCAGCAAATCTTACAGAGACTAGTCTCTGTTTTTTTTATCACAGCCCATATATGTCCCACTGCTGAGCACGGGCCTCCCCATTTCAGGAGGAACGGACATTAACCCCCCACGATGGTTCAATACGGATTAGCGGGGACTATCTTCAATGTTATATCATTATAAATAAATTTTGAAATTAAATTCTGCCCTATAGAGAAGAACAGACACGATAGAAAAATAATTCAAATTTTTAAATAAATAAAGCAAATTTAAATTTTTTTGGGTTTAATACGTTCATTTAAATAATATATATTTAAGAAACAGTAACAGAAAATTAATTAAAACCTAATTTGTTAAAAAAAGACTTGATTTGCGTCGAATGGCGACGTGGTTCGCCACCCGTCATGTCTTGATTCCCACGAGGGCGAGAAGTGACTAACGGAGAGCCGTTTCGCTACGATGTATGTGAGAGGAAGGATGGATGAAAAGATGGATGAGTGTGAAGGAAGCAGGGAAGGTATGCCGGGATCGTAGTGGATGGAGATCTGTGGTCTCTGCCTACTCTACGGAAAACAGGCGTGACGATATGTATGTATGTATGAACAGAAAATTAAATACAAATTTTACATATTAAATTATAATATTCACAAGTGTGTGTATAATATTCACAACAATAGTGTTTGTTGTCTTAATTTTCTAGATTTTCTTAATACACTCAGCCAGCAAAGACTATAAGTTCGTAGACAGTGCTACGGTTAAGTTTACTACGGCGTAGGCGATAGTTGAACACTTACTTAAACTGACTATGTTCATACGAAATGAACTACGCCATAATAGCATTAAGAATAAGAATAAGAAATTAAAAAATTTCGGTAAAATTATTTTTCTAGTGTCACAAATATATCTAAAGTTTAAAAAAACTATTTTTATAAATAATATGTTCTGGATTTTAAATATAGTGTACCTACTATATCTAAAATCCGGATTATAACTCCTTTTTCTCCTAAACTTTGACATAATTTTGCAATTCTAACTTTTAATAGTGATATATTTAATAAATGAAAAGAAACGAATGGATAAACAGATTCAAGAACGAATGATTTATAAGATATTTTATAGTTAAAGTTTAAAAAAATATTTTAATAATGTTAGTTTTATTTTATCTGTATATTGTACGTAATGTGCAAGCGAAAACTAAAAAAAAACAAACAACATTTGGACTGTACCAACCTACATCTTTATATGAGTGAAACAATTATAAAGACTTTTCCCGCCAACTTACATCAGTGAAGTTATGTTTTATTTCATTTTCATAATCTAATATTATTATCAGTTATAGTGTTTAATTGTGCTGTTGCATTATACAAAATAGTTCGATTAATGCGTGTATCGTGACTTTTTAAGTCGACTGAAAAAGTCCATAGAAGGTTTTGGTAGAATAGCCACCATTTTATCAACACGTAACGTGATAAGTTGACTAGTTATATTTGAAGAGGTTTAATGTTATCGTATTTTGCTTGACACTGGCATAATAGTTATAACTAATTGCCATCAAAGAAAAGAAAAAAACAATTATCGAAATATAAGTGATAACATTTAATTGGCTCTGTTTTTAAAGTCGGGTATATCAAATTATTAAATTTAATATACATAGATTTAAACCTAAAACTCAAAGCGATGTTAAAAAAAGAGACTAATATAAAAAGACATCAAAAACAGACAACCAAGGGATAAACTATTAACGAATATAAACCCTTTTGTCTCTTGACCTATGAATAAAGATGCCCGTATAAACTCAGTAATCTACTAATACGGGCCTTACAAATTTATCACCACGCGGCTATAGTACGCGTACACCTTTATTCTCTCAGTCTATGAACGAAATTGCTTTACCATAAACCGTATAGTGCAAGCTTGTTAGATCTTAAATGACCATATTCAACGGCCGGTAGTTTAGTGAAAAACCCACCTTATTGCACTGATTCAAAAAGGTGGGGACAGTCCAAGTTATTTTGGACGCTTTTACACAAAAGCGCGGCTAAAAAGCCACCCCATGCGTCCGAAAACCCGCCCCTTTCTGAAGAACCACTCCCTTTAAGTCAGTCGCAGTTCAACCACTAAACGCGACGCATGTGCTAACCTTTCTTCTATACATGACGTCATATATGAACTTTTTTAATTCGCTTTTTATATTTTAGTTCTGTTTTTTTTTTGTTATCACAAAATATTTAATTTTAGTGAAGTGACACAATAAATGTATTATTAGCTATAAATAACATCACTGCTATAACGTTATTAACAGGTTTTTGAACTATAATGAACGTATGATGTACCCAACGGATAATTTGAAACATGGACCCCTCAAAGTAAACCCTTTCGTGACGCAAAAAACCATCGACCACAACATTATGTTGAAGACTATACAAAACTTGTGCTACAACAAGACAAACGCGAATCCATTTAACATGACGTCCCCATTTCTTGTTGATAACATATTGCATCAACAAAAAACGGCAAGTTTTCACAATCAATACATAAATCAACAATTAGAAAACTATGTGCTCCAAAGGCAGGACTACGACCGGTCAAGAGAAAATTCTCCAGAAATGGAAGACGCTAAAGTGACCGAAGAAGAAGAAAACCGCCGAGAACTGATCGAAGACTCGAAAATCGAGAACGACGAAGATTCCAAAAGCAGAGACGAGGAGGAAGTCTTCAACGTTAAAAATGAAGCTATGTTTTACAATAGTGAATATTATCCCAGAAATAACGACGGGAGGAGTCCGGAAAAGGAAGTTTTGAATATACCCAATCTAGCTAGACGTTGCCAATCTTGCGGGGCTTTCGACTGCCCGCCATTCACTTGTAAGAAATCTGGTATACGGAGGTTAGAGGAATTGGAGAAACGGTTCAATCTCCATGGTTACCAAGAGAACTCCGGAGACGAGGCGGATGTTCATAAAGAAGGAAAGACGTTTAACACGGAAGACATAGTTAGAAGTTGTGATGAATATAATGAGCAGAAAAAACCTCCTCTGAAGTTCAGTGTGAGTGCCATTCTGGGTGACAGAGAAGACTCAACGAGGAATAGCAGTATAAATGGTAAGTCTTATGAACCAATGGTTGCCGGTATTAAATATTCTCAACCTATTTTTGTTATAAGTGTAAATATGTTATAAGAGACGATTGTGAAAGCAAATACCAGTGGACGGGCAGCATTTCCATGAATAACAAAAACCAATCTACGAGCCCTAATGTGCCTGCCATATGTAGAGTAGAGAAACTATACTGCAACACTCCACATTTATAAATGTCAATGTTCAGATGTGGACTTATGACATTTATACCATTGCCTGTTTCGTTATTTAAAAAAAAAGTTTAAAACTAAATAATCAACCGAAGCAACTTGTTTGACCCTTTCCTGTACGTTGTCGGAGAGTGTCACTTGATTTGTTTTTTATTTTTTTATAAATACCATCTTTTAAGCTAAAGATGTTAGGTTCAGATCATCATTGTAACTTTTATTTACGGTATTACTACTTTAGGGTAATATTCTTAATCTTTATATGTGTATATGATTCTCCAGTACGTAAATTTGTCACTGGACTCCTCCTTAACAGCTGGATAGATTTTGATTAAACTTTGTGGGTATTCGAGTCGATGGTATAAATTCATAATTGGTTCCGGCAGCTAGCACTGAAATCGGGTTCTAGGTATTTTATTTTCAAAACAGAAAATCTGCCGTGCCCTTAAGTATATTATAAATATATAAAAGTTTGCTAATCAGTAAACTTTTATACATTTATAATATACTAATAATTATATTATATAATAATAAATGGTTAATTATTATATAATTTTTTTTATATATTCTTTTTTAATTTTAAAATTTATTCTTATAATATAACTAAAAATCATCTGGTGGCCCAACCCAATGCAATAGGCGTGACTAAGGCTCACCGACTGCGTTGGCTGGGCCACGTTGAGAGGATGGGTGAGGATCGCGCAATCAAGAGAGCGTATGTGGGTCGCCCAACTGGACGACGTCCTATGGGGCGCCCCACGTACCGTTAGAGAGACATGATTGAGGATGACTTGCGCAACCGTCAGGTCTGCAACTGGCAGGAGATGGCACTGGGCAGGGCACGGTGGCGCATATTGGGTCGCTGCGTCAACAAAGTTAGTTCCTTACTACGGCAAGATTCCAAGAGTTCTCAAAGTGGCGGTCTACAAATGTTTTTTAACAAATGAAACCCGCAATTTTCGTATTCGTAAAAGTTATTGAATTTTATTTATTTCCTTTGTAGTTGTTTATTGTTTATGTTTAAGAAATAATTCGGCTACTAATCCTATAGTTATCTGGGAACGTAGATAGGTGGGAAACTGAGAAAGAACCCAGTACAAGAGGACATCTCGTTTGGTTGTTAAATTGAATTCCTTGCAGTCACCGGCGGGTACGGCTTTGTGAGGGATACGCCTGCTAGTTTGTACCAGCATTGATTGTAACGGCGACGTGGTTCCCCACCCGTCACGTCCTGATTCTTACGAGGGCGAAAAGCGACTAATAGGAGAGCTGTTCCGCTGCGATGAATGGTAGCGGATGGGGCTCTGTGGTCTCTGCCAACCCCTGCGGGGGATGGGCGTGAATATATAAAAAAAATAAAATTTGCATTTAAACTAAACAATCCATCCTCTATAAGTTATTTTATAAACAATACTTAGTTATGTATAAGGTATGGGGTATTTATATAATTATAACTTTTATGGGATAACAAGGCGTTATATATGGGGACAAGTGAAACGACAGCGAGCTTAGCGTGAAATTGTTTATGGCGTCATTCAGTACCTACAGCCGCGGTCGCAGCCACAGATAATACATACAATGACTATACATATACTCAACACAAGGCAAACGAGTAAGCGTGTCGCCCGATGGAAAGCTATCAACGCCGCCCGTGGATGTCTATTATACCATAAATACATACAATCACGTCTGTATCCCGTGGGGATAGGCAGAGACCACACACTTCCATATACCACCATCCCGACACAGTTTCTTTGCTTTATCCACACTCATTCCATCTACCACGATCCCGAATTTCTTTGTTTCATCCACACTCATCACTCTCTTCATACAAGCTCGCTAGTTAAGGGCACTTTTGAGCCAGCCTTTCTTGAAAACATCAGCGGTTTGGTCAAGGTATATTCTCCTCTACCTTCCTTAACCGACCCTTCCATCCACATCCGCAACGTAAATTTATTTTATACAAATTCAGTATACCTATTTGAATTATAAAAAGTTACATTTAATGTGCAGTAATAAAAAATATAAAATTAAAACGAACGTACGTAATTTCTAATATACATATCATCACGTCTGTTTCCCGTAGGGGTAGGCAGAGACCACAGATCTCTGTCTGCTACGATCTAGGCACACTTTCTTTGCCTTATCCACACTCATAGCTCTCTTCATACAAGCTGGCTGGTTAAAAGTACTTTTGACCTGGCCTTTCTTGAGAACTTGAGCAATTTGGTCAAGGTATGTTCTCCTTGGTCTTCCCCTACCAACCGTTCTATCCACATCCGCAACGTTCATTTCTTTTATCAGTCGTTTTTAATTCATTTTCTCTATGTGCTCACATAATATAAGCATCCCTTTCTCAACTTTTGTCACAACACCTTCATTCCTTATTCTATCAGTCAAAGTTACCCTCCAGTACCTCAGTAGTAATTTTTAACTACAAAAATAATATAGGTATATATAATATATTTTTATGAGAAATATCGTTATAAAGAATCACAGACAACATCATTCAGAAACGTATTACCGAGCTTTTATTATCTGTGCATTTAATATCGGATCTCCTAATAGCTTGCTAAAGAGAGACAATGAAAAAAATATATTAATAGAGAAATATCGAGAGCCGACATCAATAATAAAATAATAAAGCAAGTTGCGTCCAAAGAAAACGTTAAGAAAAGGACATATTAATTTCGCTCACTCGGACCCCCCGACTGTTTTATCCCTTTCCGACGAACATTTAATCGTATCATTCCGTCTCTGTTCCGCCCTCGCGCTTAAGTGTCCCGCCAGATGTTACCAGTTTTATTGAAAAAGTCGGCGGCCATATTGTGACTTTCTGCTAGTGAATTAAGATGTAGCGTAGGATAGAGAAAATTGTTATTGCCAATAACGCCCTACATTAATCGCGCGTTATCGTGAAGCTGCATTACTTTGTTATTTAATTAAATATTTGCTATATTCACTATTGGGAACGTTTAACTAAGTACTTAGTAGACACTATGTACCTGAATGATATATTTTTAATCTGTATTACTACATTAATAGTTTATTTATTAATCCATCGATGAACCCTTATCCAGCCGCCAAGCGTTGAGATTACAGCAATACTCCTCAACAGTAGAAAAATGTGCAGCGATGGATCGTGACAACTATATTGATGAGATAGAATAGAGATCAAGATATAAAAAGACAGAAAGTTCGATCACTTACTATATAGTTAGGGTAATATATATATATATATATATATATATATATATATATATATATATATATATTGCCCTAACTATATAGTAAGTGATCAGAAAGCGCTGTAAATGAGACAATGCTAAAATTTTTATTACTACATATTCGGATCCGAAAAAAATATAACCATAATATAACCAAAATAAAAATATGACCATTACAAAATTGTGTACAGCAGTGAAACTTTTTGAGTGAAGAGACACAAATACAATTTTTTCCAGTAATCTTAAAGGGTTTTATGACTCTGATTTTCAGAGTTTTCATTTTGTGGTTTAGTACGTCTTCGCTTTTTGCGACGATATGTATATTATATTTCAATGCGGAGATCGAACCCGCAACCAATGACAGCCCCGTCAGAGAGCCAATTGTTACGTAAAGCATTTACAAATAGTAACATAATTATTAGATTACAAATAAAACTGCATGATAAAAATATTTCTTACTATCCTTTGTACAATATTACGACACAAAGAGATATAAGAGATTTGAAATAAACATATGAGAGAAGTGTATCTAAAGTCGAATATCTTTGAATAAACCATTCCAGATCATTGTCTATTGCTAAATTGTGTAGACAATAAAAAGTTATAGATGATACCTAAAAAAGTTTATAGTAAAATTAATATACAATAAAATTATTACATATTATAAAATAAAAAATCATATCAAAAAACTGAAATTCAAATAAGTTTCAAATCGTTATCTCGCAAAAATTCACTTCGTGCGACGTAAAATTATGCATTTTGGTTCCGAAGGCCCATATTAACATGTCATTGGACGCCATATTGCGATAATATTCGAATTTCGAATTCTCGCGCGATTCCATTCCGTACGAACCGAGATCGTTTTGCAGTACTAGATCGTTCTTTTATTGCAATATACACTTTAAATCTACTATATTACGGACACATGAAAATTTTCGGAGTATATCCTGAAAATTTGTAGAAGTTTATATAACTCCGACGGGTACTTTTTTACGCGAATGCTATAAAGTCAAAGTCGAGATGTTGAAACCGATAAATCGTCTCGAATAACTTCAATTCGATTATCGAATAGCCGAAATTATCGTTAGGGGAGAGCGGACCGCCCTGATTGTTCCTCCCAGGTGCTTTTTACTATTATTATGTTACTTGGGCACGTTTTATGAAGATTATATCCTTCACATTAGAGATAATTAATCTTTGATTTTGAGTTAATTAAGTTACGTATTTATTAAACGGAGGTTGTCAATCGATTTTAAAAATAATGGCAGCGTCATCGATTTTTGGATGGTTTTATACCTTAAACTCCTGGTATCAGCAAGTAAATTTCTGCAACATGTTTACCGAAAAATCATCTTTTATCAAATTTTGCCTCACCAATTGGTGATATCGGGTTCAAGCCGTAATCTCGACGTTACTTGAGGGATTCTTGGATCGCTACATATTTTTTTTGGGATAGGAAGGCAAACGAGCAAGCGTGAGCAGTCAATGCCGCCTAGAGACATCCGCAGTATCATAGGTACTGCAAAAGCGTTTCCGGCTTTTAAGAAATGTGTAACAACCGCTAACTCCTAATTACTACTAACTCCTTACTTGTTGCGGTGATGTTTCTATCATTTCTTCAGGATTTCGACATTTGTATGGGATAAGAAAGCAAACGAGGAAGCGTGTCACCTTATGTAAAGCAATCAACGTCGCCTACAGACATCCGCAGTACCATAGGAACTGCAAAAGCGTCTCCTGTCTTTAAGAAATGTGAAACAATTACTAACTAATACTAACTACTAACTATTAATTACTACTAACACCTTCCTTGTTGCTGTGATGTTGTTATCGTTTCAAAAGGATTTCAGCATTTTTATGGGATGGAAAGCAATCAACGCCGCTTATATATCTGGCACTCCAGAAATGTTTCCCACATTTAATATACATATATGAAGGTTTGTTTTTGAACATTTTAATGTCGTATCGGTTCGGAAACGCTGAAGGTAGTTAGTCCTACATAATGATGGTGCGTCGAAATAGTTTTTGGGAAAATTACACCGTACTAGATCGCCACTCATACAGATGGTGGATATGAAACTTTTGTTTGTGACCATCTAGCGGGAAAGGTACGAAAACTTGTGATGTACAAGCGAGTATGTTCTAATACACTCGCTAGTCGGAAATAGACACAATACGGTAGTATAGACTATGTCTATTATTTTAATAGAAGACGTAGTCTATGGTACCGTAACGGGTCTATTTCGGCACACGACCGCATTTAAACGACACTAATGCACTACACACGCTCACACCTGTTCTGGTCCGTTTACACTTTGTTTAGTAGTGGAGCAAGTAAGTTCAAAGTGTAAGTGATAAGCGGCAAGTTACCAAGATGGAAAGTCAAAACTTTTCTGTGGTTGGCATTAATGAGATAAAGACTGCGGAAGATATCCGATACGCTCATTACTTGTCTTTGTTTCCGATTGTGTTATAAGACTTATATAGAGCTATCTTACTTTAGTAACCGCCGGTAAATAATCCAAATCTAGTTTTGGAAAGAGATAATCGGCTTCATAAAGTATATCTCTCTCATGTAGCACTAATAGTATAGTAAATAATACTTATAATATAACTAGATGGCCCGGTGAACTTCGTTTTACCTATGTAATATGTTATAAAATCGCACGAAAAAACGACATTTTTGTATAACAACACATCCATTAGACGATAAAACCGTCATCAATGACATCTATTGAAAGTAATTGGAAGGAAAAAAAAAGAATTTTTAATATTTCAAGCTGTTCTTTTATGTTTTTTCTATATTTTTTTATTCGTAAACCTTCTCTGTATTAGAGCGAACAAAATAAAAGAAATATATTCAAATCATTCGAGCAGTTTTTGGCAATCCGGGTCCAACACTATTTTAATATACACTAAAAATCACCGAATGGCTCAGTGGCGGGGCCCTCCGCCCGCGGAGTCAATGGTCGCGGGTTCGATTCCCGCATCGGAATAAATATTTATATGGATTTTTAAATGTTTATTCCGAGTCTGGTAATCCCCCCAATCCAAATTTCCTTTCCTGCCCCTTCTTTCTTCCCTATCTTTTCCCTTCCTCTCCGCCAATCCACGGTCTACCGTGCCAATGGATACGTGGCTAGGGGCGAGCCTAGTCGTAAGCGTGCCGATCGTCCCGGGGTCGGGCTCCCCGGGGACTATGGTGCCTTACCTCAGCATGCAGGGCTCTGCTGGGGCTGACCTCCATCCTCCCTTGCGGCTCGTAAGATTCACTAAAGACGAATTTAATATACCTAATTTGTCGAAAATGACGGCGACGTGGTTCGCCACCCGTCACGTCCTGATTCTCACGAGGGCGAAAAGCGACCAATGACGAGCCGTTTCGCTGCGATGAATGGCAGTGGATGGAGCTCTGTTGTCTCTGCCAACCCCTGCGGGGGATAGGCGTGAATATATAAAAATATAAAAATCACTACGTTTATTTTTGCAAAAGCTCTGACTAAATTTCACTTCGTTTATTTGTAATTTTTGTATGTATGTATGTTAGTGTGTATGAATGAATTAGAGTGAATCCTCCCCCCCCCCCGACCGAATTGCGGCCTTTATGCATAAAATCGGTAAGAAAAACAAAGACAATATACAGAGAACAAAGAAAAGCTAAAAATCAATTATTAGAAATCACCTCTTAATTTTACAAGTTTTGCTTTTTTAATATCGATATATAACTACTTTGTTAAAAGAAAGTGAGAGAGAGTTGAAATTAATCTAAATTAAGATGGTAAGTAAAACTTACCATCGGAGTTGATGCAATGCAATGGAGTGCAAAGGATTAATTACGATATTAATTGTAATACATATACATACATACGCCAATATTTATAATATTAAGGACTTTTTTGCTTTTAAGAGTCGATCAAATGTATATAATAGATAACACAAGCATTCGAGGCGAGTTGACTTGCCCGATGTGAACACATCTCACATGCTCCAATCGTGATACACACACTCGGCGACCGCTAACTCGACCGCAGACGCGCTACGAATTTAAACAGCCATAACCCCATAACGGCTACGGTGCGTCTACGAATTTTAGTCTACATATTTTGAGTTACGAGAGTTTGTTTTGGGTCATTTTAGTTTTATATATTACAGAGAATATTATCCGGTTATTATTTAAAATCGATGTTTCCATATGAACGATAATATATTTTAATGATGTGAAACACACACTTAACATATTTAAATCGATATTTTTCTCAATAAAATTAGAAAAAAAAATCTGATGTTCAAAAATCTTGTCGAGTGTGCGAAAAATTCATCAGTTTTATTGTTTTATTATAATACAATCTGATGTATGGTTAAGTAACGGAAAAATAAAAAAAACGAAAAGTCATTATAAAATGTGTATAACGAGTTTTAAAAAATAATGATTTTTCATTAAAAATTTATGTAAAATAAATTAAAAATGAACAACACAATTCTCTTCAAAACAATTCGACGTTATTAACGAGAACACGGCTGCCGGAATCGCCTTTCAATAAACCGAACGAGTCCCCTTCGAAATCAATTATTTTCACACTTTCCCGCGTAAAAATTGGCGCCAAATCGCCATGACAGCCGCCGCCCGGGCCGGTGCCCGAGTCGATCGCACCGCGAATAACAGTTAATTAAATAGCGCTTGTTGTTGTACCGCGGTGATTATTGAGTTACAACTGTTCAGCGTTATTTATATGTTATTATTACCTATGATTTTTATTTATAATATTAGCAATATTATCAATAATATAGAAATGGTTCCTTTTCTTGGACGCCTAAATCCATCGTTGGCGTACACGTATAACAACACGTATAACACGTATAAAAACTCCATTACATTGCCACTTCTGGCGTACAAGTTTCTTTAATTATTACATACTATTAAAACTAAACTATTATATTGTTATTAAAATTATAATTTATTGTTACATTTATATACCCCTTTTTTATCTATTAATTGATCTTTTAAAGTAAAAAAGTCCTTAATATTATAAATTTATGAAGTCTTTTTTTAAATAATCTTGTTTTCAATTGTTTTAATTAATGAGGTATATTGTTGTAGATGCGTATATATAATTTGTTTGCCTTTCTATCCCATTAAAAAAAACTATAGGCATGTATAACTATAGACAAGAAAATATACATTCATTATTGTCTCCATGAGTATTTAAATATTCGTGTTAGTTTTAGCAATCTGAAGTGCTGTAAATTTTTTTTTATTAAATAATATTCTTTTTTGATCATTTTATACCGTTATAATGAAACCCGTGACTATTGACTCAGAAAGTAATAGATTCGTCTCTAAACCAGTTCAAAATATTCGTTACACTTCCACAGACAAATAATTTTAAATTAAATTATGACGTCGTTTCATATATTGTACAATAGAATATATTTTGAGCTGTTCATTCATTCAACCATTAATTCAAATGAATGAGTGAATGAACAGTTCAAAATAAATTCTATTGTACAATATATCAAAGGACGTTATAATTTCATTTAAAATTATTTATCTGTGGAAGTGTAACCAATTAAAATATAATCTCTGGTGAAAGCAAGCGTGCGGTAAACCGCCATACGATTCTGAATATGACATTATTATGTTTTATCAGCCTACTACATGCCACATTTGTAATACAAACTTAATATTATATTCACATTTTTTTATATAGCTATCAATAAATATGTATGAGAAAATATATATAATATTGGAGAAATTAATTAATCAGGGCAAGTTTACGTTTGAGAAAAATTAATGTCCAGTAGTGGACTTTTATGGCTGTATTAATAGGGTGATGATATGCTTATTCGAAAAACACATAATGTTTTATGCTTGTAAAATGTCCGCAAAGTAACAGAATGAAATTTTTCACTTTATCTTTTTTTTTAATTGATTTGTTTTCTTTGAATGCCAACTATAAATATTATGTCAGTGTCAAGTAAAATATAATAACATCAAGTATCTTGATATTTATATACTGTTAACTTGTCACATTACATTTTGTTAAAATGGTGGTCATTCTACCAATACTCCGCTTATATGCTTTAATGGAACAATACACCAACATGATTAAACAATATAATTGATACATAACATGTAATTCTTCACGTAGACTTTTCCCGCCAACTTACGTCAGTGCGTTGTGTTTTTATTTCATTTTCATAATCTTATATTATTATCAGTTTAATTATATTGTTTAATTATGGTGGTAAATTTAGTTCGATTAAGGCGTTTAAGTGAATTGATATGAAATAAATGCGTGTATCGTAACTTTTTAAGTTGACTGAAACAGTCAATAGAAATTTTTGGTAGAATAGTCACCATTTTATCAAGACGTAACGTGATAAGTTGACTAGTTATATTTCAAGAGATTGGATGTTATGCGTTTTTTACTTGACACTGGCATAATAGTTATAACTAATTGCCATCAAACAAAAGAAAAGAAAAAACACGTCGCTGATGTAAGCTGGCGGGAAAAGTCTTGAATTTACTTTTGAAATCATTAAGTTCTTTATAAAAGTTAATCGTCATAAAATAAATATTTTATTATCTGTAAATATTATTATTGTTAAAAAAAAAAAATCATATTTATTGGCTTGAGATAAACCTAATAACACCGAAGGGCGTTGTGTAAAATATATTGCCTATAAAAATTATCTATCATACACAATCCCAACAATAAACAGTTATTTAAAAACATGTCCAAACAATGCATTGATGCCTAATATTATTTTAATACAAATCCCTCCGACAAATTGGGGTAAGTCAGAAAATGATAAAAAATAATAGTGCTCTATTGTGCCATGGATCTTCGGGTTTCACCCTGTTTATCTTTGTAGAGATTTAGTTTTTTGTTTGGTGTGCATTATGGCGAGTATTTTATTGCGAACGCTTTGTGCGAAATGATGCAAGTACGGATTTAGAAGTTTTTTTACGGGGCACGTTGTTTTCTCAAGTGTTCGGTCTTGCTGCGTTTTTTGAAATTTATCAATGCTCGTATCATTTTGAACGTGTGAGGTAAATTAGATTTTTAAGGGATCCTAAAAGAATCATTTGATAATATAATAATCATTTATTAGGACTTGACAAGTTTTAATACAAAATTAGTTTTTTAAAGGGATCCTAAAACAATTATTTAAAATAATAATAATCATTTGTTATGGCACTACAATACAATACTCGTTAAAAAATTTAAGTTGTAAAGGGATTCTAAATAATCATTTGATAATGTAATTATCATTTATTATGACTTGATAAGTTTTAATACAAAATTAGATTTTTAAAGGGATCCTACAGCAATCATTTAACATTTTAATAATAATTTTTAATGACACCACAATTTTCAGTACAAAATTAAAGTTGTAAAGGGATCCGAAAACGATCATTTGATAATATAATAATCATTTAATGATTTGATAATATAATAATCATACTTGACAAGTTTTAATACATAATTAGAATTTTAAAGGGATCCTAAAACAATCATTTGATATTGTAATTATCATTTATTATGACTTGATAAGTTTTAATACAAAATCACCTTTTTGAAGTGATACTAAAACAGTTATTTAATTATATAGTTATTATATACTCAATTATTTATTTTCATCATCATCATCATCAATGCAGGCGTTTCTCTCAAACTGAGGGACGCTGCCGTTGTTATATACCTTTCGAGCGGGTTAGAGATAGCAGAATGCTGCCCATCCATGGTATTTTCTCAATCACATCAATACCAGTTACATTTACACAGAGCTGTTTGGACCAGCAGAAAATGCCTGAAAGAATGTAATCCGTTCTTTTGTAACCCTTAGGTATTTCTTCTTCTTAAAGTGCTCCTCCTTCTAGTGGATGTTTGCAGCCAATTCAGCACAATCTTCATCTTTAACAGAGCGAAGCAGTTAATGTCCATACGAGTTGAGAGCATACGCAATCAATCCAAATCGGAGTGGATTCATTAAACGTATGTTCCTCGTCGGTGCGTTGAAAAGTCTCGTCCCCCTGAGCAATTAATGAAATAATTAAAATGAGCGCCCGCTACCTTACAACTTGGGGTCGCTCAAGGGTGAAGTTTCCGGCACAACGCCTCTCTCATCCCTTAATATCCTCCCGGAGGGCTCCCGGCCTACCCTCTCATTACAATATTATTTCGTGGATTTGCTCGGGATACTTTTTAGGTCGTTAATCTAGTTACCCACTTACACAGATAAAATTTAGACAAAAAAACACAAAGAAATGCACATGACTGAATTGGCTCAGGTGAAATTTTCGCTGTCTTGAAATATTTTGTATGCGATATTGGGGTAAACGCGCTGCGTGTCACCTGATGAAAAGCAATCAACGCCGCCCATAGACAACCGCGACACCGCAGGAGTCACGGAAGCGTTGCCGGCATTTTAGGTATGTGTAGGCTTGTTTTTTGAAGGTATCAATGTTTATCTGTATCGGTTCGGACAACCGCCGAAGGTAGCTGGTTCCACAGAGTGCTGATGTGTGGAAAGAAGTTTCGAGAGAAGCGTACCGTACTGGAGCGCCACTTATCCAGATGGCGGGGATGAAACTGTTCTTTACGGCGAGTTGTGCGCTGGACTTAGGTTTCCCCCAAAACGGGCAATCTTGCCCGCTCTTCAGCAACACCTTATCCAATTTCCGCGAGCCATCCTACACCTATTGAAAAGCTATCAACGCCGCTCATAGACTTCTGCAACGCTGTAGGCATTTAAAAGACTAACACGACCTCACGACTTGAACATAAGGCATTTTAAATGTTATATATATAATAAGACTGTACGGAAGACAACGATTGTCGTCCGTACAGTCTTCTATACAAGATAAAAATATATTTCTTTAAAGCAAAGCAGGCAAGTAGTATCAGTAGTCAGGGAGTATCTTTGCCTAGCCGCCTGTCCGGTAATTATGGTATTGGTACACGGGTACGCGACCCCGGCCTCCCGAGCTACTACCCTATCAATCCTTGTCTTCCGTTGCGGTAGTATCATATCCCTATCATCCTGCCTAAATCCATCTTTCCTTTACCCTGCCTTTTCCATTCTTCTCTATCATTTTCCCATCCTCTCCGCCAATCCACGGTCTGCCGTGCCAATGGATGCGTGGCTAGGAGCGAGCTTAGTCGCAAACGACCGTCCCGGTATCAGGCTCCCCCGGGTACTATAGTGCCTTCCCTCAGTATGCGAGGTTATGCTGGGGCTGACCTCCATCCTCCCTTGCGGCTCGTGGGATTCACTATGACGAATTTTAATATATCTGTGATTCGCCACACGTCACGTCCTGATTCCCACAAGGGCGAGAAGCGACTAACAGAGTGTCGTTTCACTACAATAAATGTGAGAAGAAGGATGGATGAAAAGATAGATGAGGATGGAGTTCTGTGGCCTCTGCCAACCCCTACGGGAGATAGGCGTGAAGATATGTATGTAAGCAGGCAAACGAGTAGGCGGGTTACCTGGTGGTGTGTGTTACTGATCACCGCCGTCGATAGATATCCACAACGCTGGAGTCGTTTCACTGCTGGCCTTTTGTAAACACACGCTCGTCTCTTCAGTGTCGTATTAAAGTCGCAACACCGCAGGTGGCAAATCGCTCCAGATTTGCATAGTACGTGGCAGAAAACTGCTACCATCGCACGGTGGTAGACGGCCAGCCAACCAAATAGTGATGTCCATTTTCGTACCACGTAGTCCGATTGTAGAATTGACAAAAGTGGTGTTGTGTATACTGGTTGGCGGTATATGCACACAATATTGTTTCTCAGATTATTTTCTTTTTCGCGGATCCTAGTAAGGTCTGGCAAGGTCTTACGCATTACTTTTCTATCCTACCGTAGCTAGCTGCTATATAGCGTTCTTCAAGATCTCAACTATACACAGTTTGCTTTCGCTTTTACCATTCGCTTATAGATGTAGCGTTCTTCAAGTTCTCAAAGTATCCAAAGTTTTCTTTCGCTTATAGATATATCGTTCTTCAAGGTCTCAAGTACTCACAGCTTTTCTTTCGCTTACATATATAGCGCTCTTCAAGGTCATAAGTATGCACAGTTTTCTTCCGCTTGTAGATATATCGTTCTTCAAGTTCTCAAATACCCAGAGTTTTCTTTCGCTTATAGGTATGGTGTTCTTCAAGGCATCAAGATCTTCTTTATCTTATAGCATTCGCTTACAGATATAAAATTCTTCAAGGTCATAAGTACCCAAAGTTTTCTTTCACTTATAGATATATCGTTCTTTAAGGTCTAAAGTACCCACAGCTTTTCTTTCGCTTATAGACATATCGGTCTTCAAGTTCTCAAGTATCCAAAATTTTCTTCCGCTTATAGATATAGTGTTCTTCGAAGCATCAAGTACATATGGTTTCTTTCTCTTATAACATTCGTTTACAGATGTAGCATTCTTCAATGTCTTATGTACCCACAGTTTTCTTTCGCTAATAGATATATCGTTCTTCAAGGTTTCAAGCACCCACAGTTTTCTTTCGTTTATATGAAATAAATACATATATTGTTCTTCAAAATCATAAGTACGCTCAATTTTCTTTCGCTTATAGATATATCGTTCTTCGAGGTCTCAAGTACCCACAGTTTTCTTTCGCTATATTTTCAACGCACGCAGTGTTCGCCCGCCACGACCTCCCCCATATCACGGTATAGGTAGTTTAAATTAATACTTGCCAGAGTCAAAAACAAAATGCTTTGAACATGATTAACGACATTACAAAGGCTATACAATATATTAGGGCGGGCGTGGCTTTGACAGTCGGGGTGGTAAGAAATCGCAGGGGTGTTCGCGCCGCGGTACAAGTTGTAAGCGAATGTGCATTTTCAACTAATCTCA
>JASFAT010003336.1:0-12675 GCA_031353405.1 Baronia brevicornis | reverse complement strand
ATCGTCTTACCGAGGTGTTGTTACACAAAACTGTCGTTTCTTTTGTGCTATTTTGAAAAGTATTGCATATCTAAGTACTAACATACTTGGAAAAGATAAATTGAAGGAAAAAGGAGTATTTTATATTACTTATTCTGTCAACTGCTTGTTTCATTGATACTTTACCACTGTTAAGAGTTCTCACCAGTGATCAGAGGGCTGTCGCCCCTTCGATATGCCGCAAGAATTGTGGAGTTCATTGCCGAGGCTCGATCCCACACCCCTGCGTAATGTGTGAATGTCCCTGCTTCGTTCGTTTCGCTATGCCTTTGCATCGGCATGCATTTCCTTCAGATGCGTCTCCGTGCACGGACCACTGTCTCAGTGAGAATCTCTCTGTCCCTTATTGGTATCTATGCACGATATTCATTAGAATTCATTAATACAATTTAATTAATAGCTATTCATTTGTGTTAATTCTGATATCAGGGCCATTCTCCGACATATACTATAAAAATATAAAAAAGTGAAAATGAAGGCTTGTGCTATGTTATATTTGAAAGCCTTATTTGCCATCTTACGCATACGAGGAATTCTTACAACTTGACACAGGAAAGATAATAGCGTACATAGCAATGAGCACAGTTGTTATTCGCGTAAATGTTTATTTATATGGACGAATACATTTTCCACTACGCCATAAACGTCTCCTGGTAATTCTCGTCGTAAATGCAACGCCCTCGTTAATTTCATTTCCCGTGATTACCCCGGGGACAAATTGATCGCGACGACTCTTATTACTGTAACGTATGTACCAATTTGGCTTTGGTGGCAAACTTTGATACATTTCCTTATAATATAGGAAAAACTAATATACCTCTATATATATTATAATTTTAAAAGTGGTAGAGCCACGCTGCAGACGAATACTTTGTCAAGAATGGCATACTATTTGTCTATAACATGAATGGGCCGGCTCGCCCGGGTAACTACCACGTTCCCGCAGAAAACCGGCGTGTGAGTGGTAGCTTAGCTACCGCGCTTCGTACGATGAGCGGTCTGACTTCCAGACGCCAAACACCCTCCCCTTCCCACTCCTACTCCCCCTCCGATACCCACTCCCAATCTCCCTCCCACTCCCCCTCCGATTCTCACTCTTACACCCATAATTTCACTTTCCTTTAAGGTCGACAACGCTTCCGCACTGCCTATGGCGTTGCGGATGTCTATGGGCGGCGTTGGTTGCTTTCCATCAGGTGACAGGCCTGCTCGTTTGCCTTTCTATGCCATAAAAAAAATATAACCTCAATATACCTCATGAATTAAAACAATTAAACACAACATTATTTAAAAAAAGACTATGATTATAGACGTAAGACGTAAGATCTGTTCAGAGGCCAAGATTCATTTTGGGTCGCTGCGCCGGCAAAACTAGTTTTTTTTCTGTATGAATGGCTAATAGATGGCAATATTTATAATACTGAGAACTTTTTTACTTTAAAAATTGAATCGAATGTATGTAATACATGAATCAATTATAATTTTAATGACAATGTAACAATTTATTAATGATTCAATGCTTTGTAACCATAAGCGACTTATGTATTTAGATCTCTATGTGTCTATACGTGTATATTGTTTATAAAGAGTGGACTTTATAAACAAATAAATAAATAATTAGTGAAATTTGTACGCCATAAGTGGCAATATGATGGAGCTTTTAAACGTCTTTTTTCATCTTGTTACCCTCACATTATATATATTGCAAATAACCTAGTTATTCTCTCTAGTTTTTCGTTAAAACAAAGAGACAAATAATTTTAAGTCTCATACTTTTACTACCACTACTTCTAAAAATCTTATTAACGGAGTCAGGCGTTACTTTGCGGAAATCCATCACTATATGGACAGTCAAAAGTTTTACTTAGCTAAGATCCGCGACAAGCAAAACAATAACAGAAAATTAATAATGTGTGTGACAACCTTTTCGGTTGTCTTCCGTAGAGTCTACTATACCTGAAGATGCTTCGTGTTGGGGCGAAACACGTGTCGTGTACAAGATGGAAAAGTGATAGTGTGTGTTTGGCGTTGTGTATGGTGGTTGGTGGGTGGAGAGTTGATGGCCGATTTTCGGTAAGTTTTTGGTTTAAGTTCCAAATAAATCCACTAAACCCAACGGAAAAACACACATTATTAATTTTCTGTTATTGTTTTGCTTGTCGCGGATCTTAGCTAAGTAAAACTTTTGACTGTCCATATTCTAAAAATCTCTTCTGTGTAAATAAAATATAATATTTTTTTATTAAAATTGCCTTTGAAGTCTCTAATTATTTATATCTCGAAAAAAAACAGTACACGAACAAACTCTTTGAAAACTAAAACATTAATTAAATATACAATATTTAATTAATGGGTCCGTATAAAAAAGCAAGTAATTCCTGAGCAAGTTGTAATTAAAACTTGTTTTCTAACTAGTAGCAAAAAATGCTTGAAAACACTTGTAGACACGATGAAACAAGAAATAGAGTTAATTGTAGTAGTACAAAAGAAAAGTCTTGATACTAAAAATGTCTTGCAATAACATTTATTGATAAATTAAACAAATTTAACATTTACATCGAAATGATACTTTATTTTGCCCGTATTTCCCAAAGTAGATTCGTGGACTACTAGATCGCACCACACCTTTGATAATTTGGTGGAACTGGGCTATTTTTTTATTTAATATGTAATCCATAGCATATATGTCTCACACACATATATATGGCTGGAGCTGACCTCCATCCTCCCTTACGGCTCGTGGGATTCACTATGACGAATCTTAATATTTTTTTTCTTTTATATATATTCACCACGCCTATCCCCCGCAGGGTTGGCAGAGACCACAGAGCTCCATCCGCTGCCATTCATCGCAGCGAAACGGCTCGTCATTGGTCGCTTTTCGCCCTCGTGAGAATCAGGACGTGACGGGTGGCGAACCACGTCGCCGTCATTTTCAATTAAATTCGTCTTTCAGCCCCAGCAGAGCCCTGCATGCTGAGGTAAGGCACCATAGTCCCCGGGGGAGCCCGACCCCGGGACGATCGGCACGCTTACGACTAGGCTCGCCCCTAGCCACGCATCCATTGGCACGGCAGACCGTGGATTGGCGGAGAGGAAGGGAAAGGATAGAGAAGAAAGGAAGGGGCAGGAAAGGAAAATGTGGATTGGGGGGTTAACAGACTCGGAATAAACATTTAAAAATCCATATAAATATTTATTCCGATGCGGGAATCGAACCCGCAACCATTGACTCCGCGGGCGGAGGGCCCCGCCACTGAGCCAATCGGTCGTCGTCGAAATCCGTCGAATCTTAATATACCTAATTCGTTAAAAAAATGACGGCGACGTGGTTCGCCACCCGTCACGTCCTGAATCCCACGAGGGTGAGAAGCGACGAACAGAGAGCCGTTTCACTACGATAAATGTGAGAGAAAG
Organism: Baronia brevicornis; assembly: GCA_031353405.1. Classification (NCBI taxonomy): domain Eukaryota; kingdom Metazoa; phylum Arthropoda; class Insecta; order Lepidoptera; family Papilionidae; genus Baronia; species Baronia brevicornis. Next base: position 9,219 of record JASFAT010003336.1, on the reverse strand, counting down.
GATGGATGAAAAGATAGATGAGTGTGAAGGACGCAAGGAAGGTGTGCCGGGATCGTAGATCTGTGGATGGAACCGGATGGAGATCTGTGGTCTCTGCCAAACCCTACAGGGAGACAGGCGTGACTATATGTATTATATGTTATGTGTATGTCACTTATATAAATTTTCTAAATTTCTGGAGCCAATTACGGATTTACATTTTAATTATGTTAACTTATATTAGAAATATATACAGATTTGTTGGTCACGACTAATCAAATACATTTCATGTATGTAATATGTTGTGTGTGTGTATGTGTGTGTAGTGTAGTGTGTGAGCGTGTGCATGTGTGTGTGAGACGCCCGAATATATTTAATAATAATAATATGGGCTATTAAGAAATGACGAAAGATTTCTTAAAAAATTTGATAATAAATAGAGTAATAAGTGTAAAAAGATTTTAAGAATGAGCTAATAACTGAAATTTTCAATGGCAAATAAACTATTTATTAGAACGCATGGCTTTTATGACTCCAGATTCAGCAGAATATGTCTGCGCACCATCGTGGGGGCGACTCGCTATGTACGTAATGTCGTAATAGCGAGAGACATCATGATGGAGAGCATACATGAGTTTATGGTTCGGTTGGCTTGGAAGATGTTTGACCGAGCCGACAATGGACCACACTCACACCCACAAAACCTTGCTCCTCTCCACGCTCGTCCATCTGAGGGATGCCCGCTCTCATGCGAAATCCTCCTGTCGCCGCCTGACTCTCGCGACGGGGAGGGCCAGCGACGAACCCAATATAGAAATAGGTTCTGCCACATCTCGACGACGCCAAGTCATTAAAAGCCGCTGGGAACAGATACATCTTGGACCGGGGGGCGGTCGCCCCTTTGAGTTGCTGCGTGAGCAAAATGGTTCATCCCCAAGTCTCAATCCCATACTCCTGTGGGTGTGGATGCCCCCGAATCGTATTATTGCATAGCATTTAGATGGTCCATAATAGAATAATCAGTGTCAGACAGTCGTATAAGAGATATATCAACCCTACATCCTAGGCAAGCGAAACCAAGGCCAAGTCATAATACTTACGTAATGCCCATTGATATGTTAATCTTTTCGCTACTCATATATATGTAAATATGGACCACTATCGCCATGTACATGCTACATTACTCGCTTATGGTGGCCCCGTCATAGGACTTTATGATCCAAGTGTTCATTAGTGTTGATACATAGCAATATATTATCAATATCATGATCAAGTACTTGGCATCAATTCACAATATTAGCTTAAAGATCGAAAACGAAAACTCCTAGCAACCATTGATTGTTATTTTTTTTCACTGTCTATCTCTCTCTGGTCGATCCTTCATGACTGAAGATCACGATCACCAGACTTCACCCAGCAGTTCGTTAGGCTCTTTCATTTATTATGATCGGCAGCCAATTGGACCACTTCCACGAAACTGGAGGTCTTGTTCTTCAGTTGGTCGGGACATCTCATCTCATCAAAAGCGAAAACGCGGTAAGTGATACATATGTCAAAAGAAATATTTCATTTTCGGATCAGAAAAGAAACTTCATCGAATAGTCTGAGTCTCACAGCTATATGACCAATAGAACATTTTGTATAGCGTTGAAACTGCATATTTTTGAGTTATCAGATACAAGTCGGAAATCTTTGATTTCTTAACTCTGGTAGTAAATTTTCATATTGTGGCTTACTATTTTTTCGATTTTTTGCATCGATATGAATGCCTACCGTCCCGGGATCGGGCTCCGGGTACTATACTGCCTTACCTCAGCATGCGGTGCTCTACTGGGGGTGATCTCCAACCTCCCTTGCGGCTCGTGGGATTCACTATGACGAATCTTAATATACCTAATTCGTAAAAAATGACGGCGATGTGGTTCGCCACCTGTCACGTCCTGATTTCCACGAGGGCGAGAAGCGACAAACGGAGAGCCGTTTTGCTATGATGAATGTGAGAGGAAGGATGGATGAAAAGATGGATGAGTGTGTGAAGGAAGCAAGGCAGGTGTGTTGGGATCGTAGCGGATGGAGATCTGTGGTCTCTGTCTAACCCTACAGGGAGACAGGCGTGACTATATGTGTGTCCCACTGTTTTTATATGAATGTCCCACTGCAATGTCACCCCCGTTCCTGGACGGACACTAACCACAACACTTGTCCAATGCGGATTGGCGAGTAAAAAAATACCTAATAATTCTCGTAATAAAATAGCTTTTTCTTATAAATATTGTTAAAAGATTCGACGAATCAGCAAATTACTGAATTATTCCAACGGCAAATGAACAATTTATTCGATCGTCAAATATGAATGTGAGTGCTTTATAAGGAGTAACCTCGATTCAACTCGGTACCAAATGCACAAGTGTCTAGACGACCCCCAACAAACTTGGTAGAGTTCTGTTGTTTATAGCACGATAATACTTAGTTTAAAATACTTATTCCTCCCGTAAAGTTCCGCTCTATGCATAGGGGTCGGGAGGATGCAATTTGTTCAAAAATCTGGATTACATTTATCTAATCTCAACAGTTCTTCTCCAACAGATTTTTATACAGTATTTTAGAGAAAGCTAATAATAATAATGAATAGTTTATTGGTAAAAATTGGAACGCTAAACTATCTAAGTTAAATTTAGGTAAGTGGGTTAAATTAAAAATTCAAAAAGTAAGTTCAAGAAGGTTCCTTTCCTTGCATGTCTAAATCCTTCGTTGCCTTGGTTTATCCTTCTCCCCCCCCACTAATTTTTTAAATATAAAACCCACACTCGCTTCTTTGTAAAATTTATTGAATTTTATTTATAGCGTTTGTAATTTTTGAAGTGAAAACTTCTATAGCCGCTTTACACGACTCTGGGAAAAAATATATTGGTTCACGTCAGCAACATGTTAATGCTTAAGATATATCTATAGCTATGAGTATAGCTATACACATACTTTAAACACAGATAATGGACGCGCAGCTGCCTACGTACACGCATCACGCCAACACATTGTCTATACCCAATTGTATGTGTGTGCGTTGGATGCTTCATGGATGGACAAAGTTTTGTGAGTCGCGTCAGCAACATGCTGTAGTAATAGCAGCATTTAATATTACAATTAGTTTGCAATAATCTGGATGAGTGGCGATCTACTACGGTGCGCTTCTCTCGAAATATTTTTCCACTCACCACCAGTCTGTGGAACCAGCTACCTTTGTCAATGTCTTATCGGTTCGGAAAGACGACGGTTTTTGACACATTCAAAAAAGATAAGCCTACATGTACACAAAAGGCCGGCAACGCTTCCGTGATTCCTGCAGTGTCGCGGTTGTCTATGGGCGGCGTTATTCGCTTTCCATTAAAAAAAGAATGGCGTAAAGAAAATCCATTACATATTCCATACAGATCTTTAATGTAATTTTATTTAAACACCATGACATCTTTGTAAATATATACACGATATGTACATTTTTACACTTACTTATATATAAACATTAATGGTATACAAACAGTAAACTTATTAAATAATAGAAAACTAATTACATTAGTAAATTCTTCGTTACAACCCTAGGCCGAACTTCGTACACATCGACGGAATTCCGCGTGTTAGTTACACACCCAGCGTACACAAACAGGTCCACTTTAATATTATTCCATAATTTACAACCCTCTTAAGAACTAAGTGAAGTAAGACGTGATTCGAGGTGGTGACACAACACCAACAGTGGGCTCGTGAATCGCAGCTGTTAGACAACAATCCAAATAGTCTGTAAGTCCCTAGTCTATAGAAATGATGAGGGTGTCCTCCTCTAACAAAGCACATGACGGCTCGCGGCAACGGCGAGAGGCCCGCACTCAAAGGCGAGAATGAGATACACCGTTTGAAGCTATCAAGGGTGTCAGAGACGCTGGTCTGGCCTCCAATGGAAGCGCCTCGCTAGCAGCTGCAGAGCGAGACGTTAGAGCCGTTGAAGCCTCAGATCGCGAACCGCCCGCCCCAACAGCGGGCGCAGTCAGACCCCTAGTTTCTGCTATAGCCCTGGCTTGGGCACGAGCTGCTTTCTTCCTGGGGATTACGCTGTTCTCAACATGCAATGTTGCGTTTACGTCTTTACCAGCAGCACAAGTGCACGCCTTTAGAAAGCTCTTCTTGAAATTGTCCGATAGGAAAGCGTAGAGAATGGGATTCATGGCGGAGTTGCTGTAACTGAAGCACGCTGCGACCAAGAAGACCGTGACGGTGATCCTGCTGGCACACTCGTTTGCAGGGGAGTAAATGAGAGCCACCTGGAATGCCCAGTACGGCAGCCAGCATAGGACGTACACTGCTATTACAGTGAGGACAAGCTTCGTCACCTTGCGATGGGACCGTTTCTTCTCCTTGGATTTGTTTTTGGGACCGACGGTTTTAAGCTTTCGGATCACCAGGCAATAGAAGATGAAGATCAAAGTCAGTGGAGCAGCGAAGCCCAGAGCGAACGAATATAAAATGAAGGACGCCTGTCCTTTAGTAAACTCCTGTTCCGGCCATACGATGTTACACGACAACCCATTTTCGCTCTGTATTAATGTGGTATACATAAATATGGGCGTCATTACCAACGCTGAAGCAGTCCAGGCGGCTGCCGATACCACCCTGGACACAAACGGTGTACGTAATCTCGGCGCAGCTATTGGATGGCACACTGCTATGTATCGATCCGCGCTCATGATGCACAGGAATATGCTGCTGGTGAATTGGTTAATCCCCGTGGATATCATATAAGCCTTGCACATGAAGCGTCCGAAGGGCCAGGAGCGCACGGACATGGTTATTATGAGAAAGGGTATTCCTATCAAAAAACATTCGTCAGCTATAGCCAAGTTAACAATGTACATATTGGTGACGGTCTGCATTTTGGAGTATCGCAGTACAACGTAGATGACCAGGGTGTTGCCCAGTAAACCCACAACGCAGACAAGAGCGTAAAGTATCTGGGTTACAACATAAACGACCGGCAAGTTGATGTTTGGACAGTTCTCGTAGGTGGCATTGAACGTGCTGTTCTCGTCGTAGGAGAAGTTGTGGCCGTACATTTCCACGTCTTCCAACTCCATCTTGATTTAACTCTTCGGACCACTAAGATGAGAGAGCTCCGAAGACGTTTATCTGAAACAAAAAGTTTCAAATTAGAAATAAATATCTTTAAATCCCTAAGAACTTGGATGTTGTTAGAACTTGAACGAATGGGAAAATCCTTGCGTGTGATTCTTGGGTAGACTAAAGGCCTATGTCCAGAAGATTTTTTTGCAAAAATATATTCAGATATTATCATTAATGCAGCCATCATACACATTTCATAAAGGCCGACGACGTTTCTGCAATGCCTATGGCACTACACAAAGTAGTAAGATATTTGTTTTGTCTATAATGTTTCAGTTCGTTTATATTTATTATTTTTTTTTATGAGATAGGAAGGCAAACAAGCAGGCGTATCACCTGATGGAAATCAATTAACGCCGCCCATAGACATCCGCAGTGCCATAGGCAGTGCAAAAGCGTTGCCGGCCTTTGAGGAAAATGTCATTACGGGAGGGGGAGGGGGAATGGGGGAGGCAAGGGGAGGAGGTCAGGGGGTTTTATTAGTAGCTCAGCTGCCGCGCTTCATCCGGAGGCTCCTCCAGACCTCTTGCCGGATGAAGCGCGGCAACTAAGCTACTAAACAGACTACGTAACTACTCCCCAAAGAAACACCTCCTAGCCTGTTCCTCAGCTTCACCCACCCAGTGTTGCGTCTCGGCTAACGTATTGTGGGACGTCCCCCGGCTTAATGGTGATAGAATCTGCACAGGGCGGCTGGCAGAAACTGGAATACATGTAATTTAAACGAAATCACAACGTCTATTAAATTTAATGTTAAAATTAGTAAAGAAAATATTGAAAAAAAAATATATTTTTGATAAAAATGTACGAATAAAATGACAAAAATCCAAATTGGGATTAATTAAGATGAAAAGTGGTTTCGGTAGCAGAACACACGCGTCACATGAAACCCGCCATTAATATAAATGCGTGTAATTACTAAGTCAGAATCCGAAAATGTTCAGAATATTAATATAATGGCAGCCTCTGATGTTTAGCGAATTAGTCCAATTTGGGAAAATTCTCCAAATATCCCATTACATGTTGGTAGCGAGGCAATCGAATTAATTTGCGGGAGAAGGTCTTGTGAACAAAATTTTAATGTGATTTGCTTTTCTTGAAATAGATATAACTTATTTATTATAGTCCCTAATACTAACTGTCATGTTAATGTCCAGACTTCTGAGCAAACGCATGAAAATCCACATTGACATAACAGTCAGATCCGCATTTACAACACTGACTTTATAAAAGGAAAACATGCTCCTGGTCATTGAGTGCAAGATCCTCAGAAAAATAGTGGGACCAGTGAGGAGACAGATCTTGGAGAGTCCTAGTGGCCGAACCAACCCATCATAGGCGAGACTGAAACACAAAGACTCCGCTGGCTGAGCCACATTATACGCATGGGAGAGGATCGAACCGTGAAACGCCTACGTAGGGCAATCGAAGGGCCGTCGCCCTGTCGGTCGTCCTTGGTACCGCTGGAACGATGTCCTGGAGGAGATTTGGAGACCTAAAGGAGCTCCAAATCAAGGGCTGGCAGACGGTGTAGGAAGATCGATCCAAGTGGTGATTCTTATTGTTGGAAGCCAAGACTCATTTTGGGTCATTGCGCCCACCAAAGTGAAAGAAGCAAGGTAAGTTCTTCATTGTCACCCAGACATATTTAACAGGGCAGTTATTAATCAGAGGTGGATTTTTTTTACCATTATATTAAGGACGCATAAATTTAAATTATGAACTACAGGGTGTTCGGTTACTGTATTAGATTCGTATTGTTGGAAGCCAAGACTCATTTTGGGTCATTGCGCCCACCAAAGTGAAAGAAGCAAGGTAAGTTCTCCATTGTCACCCAGACATATTTAACAGGGCAGTTATTAATCAGAGGTGGAATCTTTTTACTATTATATTAAGGACGCATAAATTTAAGTTATGAACTACAGGGTGTTCGGATACTGTATTAGATTACAGGTCGTATAATCAGTAAACGCATGCTTACTGATTATTTTCTGCCCATATTGAAAGAACATCCCATCTTCACTTCACGCGCATGGTTTCAACGATATGGTGTCACGCCTCACACTACTAGAGAGCCCATGGAGCTTCTTCGTGATTTTTTTCTCTAAAATTACATAAGCCGTTTCGGACTTTTTTCATAATACATCAAAAGTTTTGGGCCGACTCGCCCGGGGAAGTACCACACTCCCGCAGAAAACCGGCGTCTGAGTGGTAGCTAACTACCGTGCTCCGTGCGGTGAGCGGATGAGTTCCGGAGGTTTCACGTTAACAATACAGACCGAAATTACAAGAATTGTAAAATATATTATGTGTGAGGAACAGGACGTAATTTATTACAGACGGTTTGTTGAACCATCCTTCTTTTAAAGAACTCTTTTGTGGCACTGTTTTTCACATTTAATTTTGCGACAAAGCTGAAATCACAAAGCCGCACAAAAACTTTCTGAGTCCGCATTCAGCCCCAGGGCAGCATATTCATATAGCTTTATATTCGTGCACATGTGTATTTTATAATTGTATGAAATCTAAGAGTGATAGAGCCACGTTGCGGACGAATAAAATGGCTTCGCTATTAGCTTGACTCAAAAAGGGGCCAATGACGAGGTTCTCCTACAGGTCATGCAAAAACGTGAATTTTTCTAACCATCAAAGGTAGAAAAATTGCTTACCTGGGTCATATCATCAAACATGACAGGTACAAGTTGCTGCGACTGAACATGATGGGAGAAGTCGCGGGTAAAAGACAAATTGGTCGGAGAAGTAAGTGCTGCACCTCATGAAGGTGGAGGCACTCTTAGAAGAAGAAGAGAAGTTCAATAAATATGTCCAAAATATGGTTCTTTGCTCTTTTTGATCGTTGTAACTACCTCTAAAGTTAAATTAGATATTATTTATCTTCTTCTAAGAGTGTCTCCCTGACTTGTGATGGTTGGCTGAACTCTCCTCTTCTTTAACGATCTGAAGCAATGCTGGAGACGCTTGCTATTCCGGTCCACTCCCTGATATTATATATCCAAGACTTTCATCTACGGACAACTTGTCTTTTTCCCGCAACTTTTCCCATTATGATTGGTTGCAGCAATGTCTTATATGCCCCATGTAAGCAACTTTTATACCTTTGAAGGTCTGCAAAAGTTCACATTGTTGCTTTACTTGTAGGAAAACCTCGTCTTTGGGATTATTTGTAGTCGAAGAGAATAGAACAATTATTGGATGTCCATTCAAAGTCCGCCGTAACTCAGCGTCCGTTGTTATGATGTGCACGGATTTAGACACGCGCTTGATAATGCAAAGTTTGTTTACATTAGCTCGGAACGTTATTCTGACGTTGACAACAGCAATAATGGGTTTGCTTTTAATGTGACGTGTGATAGTATAGATCTGCATCAAAGGCTCGAAAGATGTACATACGTCACTGTTTATACATTTTTATTTAATGTATAAAAATGATTAACAGCAAAATTATACCCTCTTCAAAATTCCATTGAGGCTGTAATCTCGATAAATACCGATAAAATAGTGATAATACCAACGTGATCATCAAAGATAAATGCCAGATGATCACCCCAGACTGAGTAAATATATCAAAAGTTGCCTGTTCATGTGTGAGCCAATATTCCTCATGAATTAAAACAATTGAACACAAGATTATTTAAAAAAAGACTAGATGAATGGCTAATAGATGGCAATATTTATAATACCAAGGACTTTTTTGCTTTAAAAATTAGATCAAATGTATGTAATAGATAAATTATTTATGAATCGAATGTATGTAATAGATAAATCATTAATTGAGTCAGGCATTACTTTGCGGAAATCCATCACTATATGGACAGTCAAAAGTTTTACTTAGCTTGGCGTGTTTCGCTCCAACACGAGGCACCTGAAAATGCCTCGTGTTGGGGCGAAACACGTGTCGTTTACAAGATGGAAAAGTAATAATGTGTGTTTGGTGTTGTGTATAGTGGTTGGTGGGTGGAGAGTTGATGGCCAATTTTCCGTAAGTTTTTGGTTTAAATTCCAAATAAATCCACTTAAGCCAACAGAAATGTTTCTGTTATTCTTTTGCTTGTT